>NC_041324.1:2643211-2839757 GCF_004329235.1 Podarcis muralis
GCCTGCAACAGTATCCAATCCACACTGATTTGGCTCAAAAGTATCACTTTAAAATCCCAAAGTATCTGGAAGTTTGTAACAGTTTCCGCAGTTAAACAGTTTCCCCCCGGCAGTCCAACGATTTGGGATTAAAGTCTCAAAAACCCTTAAACGAGGAGACCACTCCAGTTTAATTTTGAGGGCTTACTTACTAGTAATTCTGTATTTCTTCATTAAAAGCAAGCTCACAAGTGCATGAAAGTCCCACTTTAACGCTTCCCTATTCACAGCGCTTTCCGCTCCTCTTGTCTTTGCTTTGATCTAAAGCAGCGCCGGAAGACGGACTTCCTTTTTCTCGTCTCCCGGTTTCAGCCAAATTTTAAAATTTATTCCGCCAAAATTCAAGTCCTTACTCACGGGTTTTTAGTTTCAGCCAGATGTTTTCAGGAAGAAAGGTCGGCGCTCATTCCGTGACAGCCGCGTGGCTTCGCCTCCGCAGAAAGAGCGATGAACTCACAGCACCGCTCCCCCTCCTTCACTCCGGAGCCCCTTACGGGGTTCCTTCCGCGAATTCGGGGTCGCTCCAGGTGCCCGCCGAGTCCCACGGCCACGGGCTCACTCTACCCGTGGTTTATCTTGATGGGTTGCCGCTGTGCCGTAGCGAACCAACCCTTTCCTGCGGTGCCCCTCTTCACAGCTCGAAGAGGACCGCCATCACGGTTTCGCGCCGCCTCCGGACAATCACTCTTGAACATGGCAAAGCTTTTTGATGTGAACACTGGGAGATTTAAAGAAAAAGGGGTGCTATATTACCGTGCTATATTAGAAGCAAAAAAACTTGTTTTGATGAATTGGAAGAGCTGCAAAAAGACTCTATTGAGCACATGGATTGATAATATGGACAGATTAGCTGCATACGAACGAATTGCATGTCAACACAAATTAAGAATGGATAAATATGAAAAAATCTGAAATGAATATTTAAGCGATAAGGCGGATAGTGGTGGGAAGTAGGGGGAGGAGAGAGAAATGGGAAAATATTGTTAAAAAGGTGTAGTCATAGGTATATCAGTGTATTCAAATCTGAATTGTCAAATTGTGTTATTAGGGTTTTTGTTGTATGTGTCTTTTGTGGTTGCTGTTTGTATTGAAAAAATGATTAAATAAATTGAAAAAAGAAAAAAGGGGTGCCCAGCTTCATTAGCTATGAAAACAAAGCAAGTCATTGGCCGTTCTGCTAAGATTGTGGTTGGCTTATACAGAGTCATATCAGCAGGGGAACACTGCTTAGTCACAGAGGTGCACTGCAAGACAGATTTTGTCTTATCCAATGAGACGCTGTGAAAGTGCATTAAAAGGAAAAGTTATTGGACTTGAGCCTGCAGCGAGAGGGATGTCTGACGAAAAT
The DNA here is from genome assembly GCF_004329235.1 of Podarcis muralis. NCBI lineage: Eukaryota > Metazoa > Chordata > Lepidosauria > Squamata > Lacertidae > Podarcis > Podarcis muralis. The sequence goes on from NC_041324.1 coordinate 2,644,599, forward strand.
TCAGCATGGGTGTTCCCACCCCCAGTTCATGGTAAAAGAAGCACTCTGCAGAGAGACTTCTGCCACACCAGCTAAGGAAGTCTTAAAGCAGTTAGCTAACTCAAGTCAGTGAATACTCCATGACTCCTCTAAAGGCTTCTGGGTTAGACTTGTAGATCCAGGTGTTCAAAAGACCTAGTTTTGCTGTTCATAGATTTCTCCTTGCCTTATTCCACCCAGCGGCGGAGGAAGCCTCTCAGGCACCTGGTTCAGTGAACCCATGGATGGGGCGAACTGCCCATAGGGGTGGGGTGAACCGCCCATAGAGACGAGACGTGGCGTGGCATGGCATGGCGTGCGGCCTCAGCCGCTCTACAGCTGGGGAGAGGCAGCAGGTGGACAGCACAGAACCTGCAGACACCAGAGACAAGTGGCTTGGGCGCGCTGCAGGCCCCGTGGTGAGTGCCACCCACCATTTTGTCACACACACACCCCCGTCAGGGTGACACCCAGGGCAGACTGCTCCCCCACCCCCTCCTTCCTACACCCCGGGTTCCACCTCATGTGCATATGTATGTAAGGATTTTTATCCACCGTGCTGCTAAACAAGTAGCACTATGTTGTTTATATCATGTGAGTGTCTGAGAGTCTGAGACAGGAAGTCTCAGTACAGTGGTACCTCAGGTTAAGTACTTAATTCGTTCCGGAGGGCCTTACTTAACCTGAAACTGTTCTTAACCTGAAGTACCACTTCAGCTAATGGGGCCTCCTGCTGCCGCCGCACCGCCGGAGCATGATTTCTGTTCTCATGCTGAAGCAAAGTTCTTAACTTAAAGCACTATTTCTGGGTTAGCGGAGTCTGTAACCTGAAGCGTATGTAACCTGAGGTACCACTGTACTGTTGGAGTACTGCTGGAGAAGTTACTTTCACTTCTCTGTGTTATGCTGGTTCTGTACTGGTGCTCAGAGAGCACAGACAGGCTGATGGATTCTTTGTATATAGACTGTAAATAAAGTAGTTTTAGAGCTACTGATTGACTTTTTCTTCTGCAATGAGATGCCAGAAGACACGCTCCAGAGAGACCAGTGATAAGCGACCCCTCCCTCCTGAGAGGAAGATTTACAGCCAGAGGGTGACACCAGAGAGACACCAGAGGTGGTGGCCTTCCCAGGCGTTTTTCCAACAATGTACATATCTGCATTGTTCATGCACTGGAAGAAAATACCACATGCTCTCAGTAGCAGAAAGAGGGCTTATCCACATGTACCTTTCCTCCAGTTTTTCCAGACATAATCCACGATTAAAAGCTCCATGTCCAAGTGCCCTTTTTCTTCTTTTTTCTCCAGAGCTTTCCCCATGGAAACCTGCTCTTTATAGCTCAGTCAGAGTTCTTTTCCAGGGACAGTCCTGGAATTACAGAAGCCACCCCAGTTTCTGATTTGATCCTAGAATGTCTTGCTTTTCCTTACCACCACATCTCAGAGAACAATGAAAAATGGTGTGTGTAGGTGAAAAAACGGAATCCTGTTTATGCTGTAAATCAAATTTCTGCGCCAAATGAAGGAAATGGTGAAGCCCTTCCTATAATTTTGAAGGGAAATGTCACCAATCCACTTTAAATTATTTAACTGCAATGCTTCGGCACCAGCAATTTTTTAGGAAACACGTTGAATGTTTATTCCTTTATCGTAAATGGAGCCTTACACTCTCTACTGAGAAGTAAGTCCCACTGTATTCAATGGAGTTTACGTCCAGGTAACTGGGTAAAGACTGTGCGGCCTTACACTGAAGTCTTAAGCATTGTTGTTCAGAAGTAAGTCCCACTGAGTTCAATAGGATTTACTCTCTGGTATGTTCCTGATCATTCTCACAGTTTCCATCATCACCATTCTTGTATCCCACCTTTCTCCCCAAAGGAACTCAAGGCACTTACAGCTAAAATTTTCTTTTCGTTCTATTTATTTGTCAAAGGTGTTGGACACGATCTCTTCCCTCACACATTTTTCCTTTACAACAAGTCCTGTGAGGTAGGTTAGGCTTAGAGATTGTAATTGGCTCAGGGCAACCGATGAAGATGTGTCTATGAATTCTATGTGTGTGGCGAGATCCAACATGGGAGAAACTTCCTGGTGGAGAATAGGATGTCCCAGTTTTCATCGGGTAAATGTCGGAGGGTGTGCAAATATCAATCCATGGGAAACTCGAATTGCTCTTTGCTCCAGTTCAGCTTTAAAGAGCAGGTTTTCTCAGAGAAAGCTCAGGGCAAACAAACAAACCCAAAAAACAACACTTGGACATGGAGGGTTAAATCACAGACCTTTGTCTGGAAAGAGTGAGGCAAAGGGTAAGCCCAGAATGCCTTTTTCTCTACCCGGGAGCTAAATTATCAGTAAGAACCATTACAGATAATGTCCTGAGAGTATTATGAAAATAAACAGCACTGGAAATATTTTTTCTCTGTACATAAGCAGTGTCTATAACATCTGTTGTGTTTGCATTAGTCTTATCAAGAGGGTGAACTGATTAACTTGACCAGTTAACAGTAATATCGCAGAGAGTGATATCATTTCTCTAATGCACTGTGAAAACACATCAGGATAAAAGAAGCTGGCAACTTCTAGTAATTCCTTGTAAAATGAAGCAATATTGAATGTGCCTGGAGTGTATTGATAAACTGTTCCAAACAAATGATTCCTGTGGTGTTGATCTTTAGGGACCAATTTTCATCAGAGCACATTAGCAAATCACAATCACAAGTAGGAATGAGGAGGTAGCACAGCAGAAAGACTAAGAAATAGAGCTGTATGGCTCTAGGTTTGTTTGGGTTTTGGTACTTTGGTTAAAAGAAAAAAGAAGAATTCCTTGGATGCCTAAAGCAAGGTATGGGGCAAATACTGTTGAGTGAGAGAGCCCAGCAAAGATCTAAAATCACTAAACATGCAGCAAAGTGTGGAAATATAGGCTGCTAGACTTTTAAAATAGGGACGTGGGTGTCGCTGTGGGTTAAACCACAGAGCCTAGGACTTGCCGATCAGAAGTTCGGCGGTTCGAATCCCTGCGACAGGGTGAGCTCCCGTCGCTCAGTCCCTGCTCCTGCAACCTAGCAGTTTGAAAGCACGTCAAAGTGCAAGTAGATAAATAGGTACCACTCCGGCGGGAAGGTAAACGGTGTTTCTGTGGGCTGCTCTGGTTCGCCAGAAGCAGCTTAGTCATGCTGGCCACATGACTCGGAAGCTGTATGCCAGCTCCCTCGGCCAATAAACGAGATGAGCGCTGCAACCCCAGAGTCAGCCACGACTGGACCTAATGTTCAGGGATCCCTTTACCCTTTACCTTTTAGACTTTTAAAATATCTCCTTCTAAGTCTTTTCCAAAACTTCCCACTTTCTTTAGCATAGAAAGATAGCACACTTTTGGTAAGTTAAAAATGGTTTACTTACAAATTCTTCAAAGGTCAGATTCATGTGGTTTTCTATACAGCAGCAAGAAAAAATATAGGCAGCACAACTTAGTTTCAAAAATGGTCTGCCTAAGATCACATTTCCATTTCTGAGACCCTGCTTCTAAGGTACATGTCAGTTGGATACTGATGCAGGAGCTGTTTGGTTATCAAAATCTGAAAGAGCATCAGAGGAGTGGTTTGACTGGCCTAAGTGCCTATGGTGCAGAAGCCCGTCCTGTTATCTCCCATATCAAAGACCACAAAGAGTCGTGTTTCCATTGAGAATTGAGACACGGCAGAGGCTGTAGTGTCTTTTGAGAAATATGGTTTAATTACACATATTTACACCTAAGTGTAGATGAAGGGGCTGCAGATCTTACAGCATTGTCATTCTAGGGTTGCCATATTTTGAAGAGCGAAAAAGAGGACACATTTGACAACTTCTACTTTTAACTATGGATCGCTCTGCCCATGGAAAAGAGGTCGTGTCCTGGAAAAAGAGGACATATTCTTCATAGCAATCCAGCATTGAAGACAGAGCTGTCCTAAGCACCATCCCTTCATACCTCCTTCCCAGTCAGCAATACAGTGGTACCTCGGGTTAAGAATTCGTTCTGGAGGTCTGTTCTTAACCTGAAACTGTTCTTAACTTGAAGCACCACTTTAGCTAATGGGGCCTCCTAATGGGAACGAATTAATTTCGTCTTGCGAGGCACCACTGTAATCTAAATCCTGAGGGGCAGATGGGGCTCATCAACCATGAACGGTAGCCCATCTAGGCGAAAGGAAACCCTGATCCTAAATCTCTGCTGCCTTGCAGGATATCTTCAATAGAAGAAAAGACTAAGGAGTAAAGTCTACACCAGGGGTCAGCAACCTTTCCAGCTATCGGTCGGTCCACCGTCCCTCAGACCTTGTGGGGGGCCAGACTATACAGTGGTGCCTCGCAAGACGAAATTAATTCGTTCCGCGAGTTTTTTCATCTAGCGAATTTTTCGTCTTGCGAAGCACAAAATCCCATAGGAATGCATTGAAATTCAATTAATGCGTTCCTATGGTCAAAAAAAGTCCAAACAAAGCCAAATTTGGTACAACAAGAGTTTATTAAGTGCTCTTTAAAGTCACACATACTGTAAAGAGCATTTCAAAAATTGAAGGAACAATAAATTAAGTTTCTAAACATGACAGAAAAACATTTAAAAATCAACAAAGTGTACAGTACATTTTCTAAGACTCTGGGGGACAACTCGAAGAAGGTTCCTCTTCCACTCTTTGCTTCAAACCCAGAATTTTTTTTTAAAAAAAACAGCAGAGTGGCCCAATGGTCACAGAAAATCATAAAAATGCAGGGGGGGGAACAAGCTTCCAGATTCTTGCAAACCCCTCCCCAACTGTTCCCCCAGCCACCCACCACACAGAAATTCAAATCCAGATTTTTTAAAAAAAAAAACAGCAGAGTGGCCCAATGGTCACAGAAAATCATAAAAATGCAGAAAAAAACACACAAGCTTCCAGATTCTTGCAAACCCCTCCCCAACTGTTCCCCCAGCCACCCACCACACAGAAATTCAAATCCAGATTTTTTTTAAAAAAAAAACAGCAGAGTGGCCCAATGGTCACAGAAAATCATAAAAATGCAGAAAAAACCACACAAGCTTCCAGATTCTTGCAAACCCCTCCCCAACACCAAGTCCTTGAATTCCAAACACCCCAACCCAAAATCCAACCCCCCCAAAAAAAGTTTAACTTACCAAATGGCTGCAAAAGAAGTTTTGGGAAAGCTTCAAAAATCACCAGAGTCTTCAAAAACCTCAAAAAAGGCTACCACACCGTGTGCTATGAGTTGCTCCTCGAAGTCAAGTTCGCAACTGCACCTCTTCAAGCAATGCACCCTGGGTATTAACGGTTTTACGAAAAAGGAAACAAACTTGCAAGACGTTTTCCGTCTTGCGAAGCAAGCCCATAGGGAAATTCGTCTCGCGAAGCACCTGAAAAATGAAAAACCCTTTCGTCTAGCGAGCTTTTCGTCTTGCGAGGCATTCGTCTTGCGGGGCACCACTGTATTTTGGAAAAAAATATGAAAGAATTCCTATGCCCCACAAATAACCCAGAGGTGCATTTTAAATAGAAGCAGACATTCTACTCATGTAAAAACACCAGGCGGGCCCCATAAATAACCCAGAGATGCATTTTAAATAAAAGGACACATTCTATTCATGTAAAAACATGCTGATTCCCAGACCGTCCGTGGGCTGGATGGAGAAGGTGATTGGGCCACATCCGGCCCCAGGGGCGCCGACTTATAAAAAATATTGGGGGGCCCATGCTGGTCAAGGAAGGCTCCCCTCCTCCAAAGCAGACCCGATCCAGGCGGCTCCATAAAGCTCCTGGAGAGAGGCGGGGGGGCGCGGAGAGACAATGCCAAAACTCAGGGGGCTCCTTGAGCCAATTGCCAGAGATGAGCCCCGCAGGGGGAGGCAGGGTCCTCTATAGCCCACCCCAGCTGCCCTTCTTGTATCTACAGCCAGTTTGGCAGGGGGCGGTGGAAGGGTTTGGAAGGAGCGGGGACCACCGCGGAGCACACATACCGGAGCTGGAGAGGCGAGGCCCAGCCGAGAAGGGGCCAGCCCGGAAGGCGCAGCTTCACAGCCGAAGCTGTCCTCGGCTTGGGGAGCCGGAGAAGCTGTCGGGTCAGGGCCCTGGCGCAGGCCTAGCCGCTCCCGCGACGCCTCTTTGCTCCCGGGATCGGGGCCGCCAGCTCAGCGCTGGAGCCGAGGGAGCCCCCAGGCAGGCCTGCGAGCAAAGGCAGAGCCGCCGGGCGGTGGCCGCTTCTGCAAGGCGGTCGGAGAAGCGGGGACCCCCTCCCCTCCCCGCGTCCCCCCCACTCGCTCCCCCCTCTGAAACTTTGTTAACACTTCCACGCTGAGCCTCTGACAATAGGGGTGGGCCGAGGGCACGACGCGGCTGGGCCCTCTGGACTCGCGCCCCCCCCAAATAATTTTCTTAAATTATTGGGGGGGCAGAGCCCCCCAAACGAATTTTTGAGGGGGCTCGGGCCCCCTCAGGCCCCATGGAGTCGGCGCCTATGTCCGGCCCCCAGGCCTTAGGTTGCCTACCCCTGCTCTACACAAATCCAGAGTGGAGTCCTTAAGACGGTTGGATGGCACCTTGTACGCCTCCTTCCAGCAATTCCTGCAGCCAAGCTGGTGCCAAACATACTGCTCTACTTTCCTTTGGACCCCATCAGCAAGGCTGGGGGGGGGGCTTGTCGTCTGGTCAGCCCAGGACCTCCATGCACACTGCCCAGGCTTGCACCCCGGAAATATCACTTCAGTTCTGCTAATGTAGCAGTTGACGTCACCCCCCAGAGGTGCACCCCAATGTCTCTTGAGACAGACGGATGCCAACAAATCTAAATTGTACCATTTATTAATTCCTAACATCCCCATACCAGCTCTGGTTCCCTGGCTATTGCACACTGAATGTCTGCTCCGAAGTAAGTCCCTTTGAGTTCAACGGGCCTTCACAGCCTTTAGCCTGTTTGAGTTTGGTAATCTGCATAGTAATTGCTATTCTTTATTCATCATGGTGTAAAGGCCACCTTGACTGTCCCATAGAAAGGGAGGGGAGAAATTTTGGAAATAATTAAATAAGAAAAAGGGGAAAGCACATGAAGGGCACTTCTGTAGATGTTTCTCCTGAATCGGAACCTGCTTATCTCCATCCAGTGCATAAGATTTACTTTACTGCTGGTCTCCATGGATACTACAAAGGACAGAGGTCATAGCTTTGCAAAGCATTTCCTGAGGTAATTGCTCAATTTTCATAGCTCACTAGAAGCCCTTGGTGAGCAGGGAGGTTACGTCCCCTTGGGCTATTCATCATGGATATTTTCCAACTCATTCATTTTAAAATGACCTGAGCAAGGACTTTGTAAATGAGAACCTATCACATCTTCTAAAGCATTGATAAGGGGGAAAGAGGCAAAAAAAAAAGTATGAGAACCTGGGGGTGGGTGAGTGAGACTGTTTGTGAACAGAGCCTGACCACACATTCCACCCATCACCCCAAAAGTAGCCACGGTGTAACCCACACCATACATGTATGGCTTCTCCAGAGGATCTTGGGAACTGTAGTTTAAGTGTGCGGAGGGTTGGTAGGACACCCCTCACGGAGCTACAATTCCCAGCACCCATAGCAAACTACAGTCTTTAGAGGACACTGTGTCTGTTGAAGTGGTATAAGAGTACTTTCAATCTACGGGGCAGATTTGTCCCATTGTGTAAAAACCAGGCTCAGACTTTAGTCAATTCTGAAGTGGTCCTCAAAGGCAGATAGAAGGGGATTGTAGCAGTTCTGGGCATGTTTCTCCATTGGTTGTCTATATTTGCTTGTTTTTATTTTCATGTGTTCCATTACTTGTGTTTTATGGCCTTTAAAAAGCTGTAAGTCGCTTGGAGTTGCCTTTTCTGTGCAGCAAGCAACTAATAAGTCATTGTTGTCGCCCTTTTTTTCTTCACCAGCTAATTATATTTCTCTTTTACCAGCTCGTTTCCTCTGCTGCACCCTTCTCGAAAGGAAAATAATCCACTAAGGAATGATAAGGAAAGCATGGCAGAAGCAATGGATAGTGAAAGGCTGCTTTTCATGTTATGACCATAATGTGTACTGTCAAACCTCGGTTCCTGAACGCCTCCTTTTCCGTACGTTTTGGCTCCCGAATGCCGAAAACCCAGAAGTAAGTGTTCCGGTTTTTGAACATTTTTCGGAAGCTGAATGTCTGACGCAGCTTCCAATTGAGTGCAGGAAGCTCTTGAAGCCAACTGGAAACTGCACCTTGGTTGTCGAACATTTCGGAAACTGAATGGGCTTCCAGAACGAATTATGTTCCACAACCAAGGTTTGACTGTACATTATTATTATTATTATTATTATTATTATTATTAATTGAATAGTTTCCTTTTTCTGTGATCCGTCCCTTGGAGCTCTCCGGGCCCCAAGCTGTTATTTGGCTCTGCTCAATGACCACCCTTGCACCGTGGTGTTTCACCTTCTGGTGCTGAATATATCGGTCTTTATGCCTCTGTGCTTTTATGTTTTGTACACACTTTATGGGCTAATAGCCGTAAATAAATATAAATAAATAAAAATGAATTTATATACTGCCCTATACCCAGAGGTCTCAGCCCTTGGCAAGCAAATAAAAAGCCAAAAGAGATAACTTCATCAATTTCTTTAGTTAAATGTGTGGCAGACGTGCCAGGTGAATATGTCAAATGTACAAAGAAGGAAAAATTATCTAGCCTGACGCTTTTTCTCTCAGCCAACACAATTCCTAACTGTCAAAAGCTGAGGGCTTTCCCTAAGTTTCTTAAGCTTTCTGACTGCATTAGGACATTCAGAGTATGGTTGGTGTGTCCATTGCCAATGTGAATTCCTTTATACCACTCGGTTAGGGAGCTCTGGGGGAGGGCTGGCAGGGACAGAGAGAACTCTCTTGGTCTGGGTTTTTCCAGGTTTGGGGTTGTGTACACATTTCCATTTACTCCTGGCTCTTGGGGCCAGCCCACCCATGAGGCAAGGTGAGGCGACTGCCTCAAGCGGCAAGATCCACAGGGCCAACAGATCTCAATGTTAATATTTCCCCTACCAAAACAGCCTCCATATGATTTAGAAATGTAAGCCACATCCACTTAACATTGAAGCTGAGGTGTGGACATTCGAGACAGTTGTTGCACATGCACAGATGACCGCACATACGCAGATGACGGATTCATGAATGGGAGCATGGGAGATTGCAGGGGCAGGCAAGTGAAATGGATAATGTGCATCTGGTGGATATATTCATCTCTGATGTGTACATCAATGTGCAAATGCACATTGCGGCAGGAATGACCCCATTGTGTTTTAAATCATGAATGCGTCTGCAGACTGTTTCTGAACCTTTCTTTGGGAGTTCTCCAAGCACGCTAGAAAAGGCTCGGCCCCTTTCTGAAGTGTGACTGGCAGGTTTTGCCCCATCGTTAGTGTTAAATATCTCAAAATTAACAAATGCAACTGCTATGTCTAGCGTGGCTGCAGATCTAGTTCAAAAGGGAAGCGCTGGATGCGGAGCGCATCACATTTCCCTGTGGTCCATGTGGAGTCAGCACCATGGGGTCCTCCCTCTGAGTAGCCCCCCCCCAGCACTTTGATGTCCAGAGGCAGCGCAGGTGCCTTTGATGTCTGTTGCAGATGCAGGTTTGAAAGCCCTGTTGGGGAGGAGGAAAGAATCTATTTGAACTTATTCTGTTAAAACAAATTACATAATTACTCTGAAATGGTGTGAGGTCTTTTCGATTTCCACTTTGATCTTTGTGTTCCACCCACCTCTACCCCCAATTCCATCTCACACAGTTTTACCATCATCTTCGTAAACCTTAGAAAGGACACTTATTGCTACTCCTTGCACAGGTATCTGTCTGAACATCTCTCTATTTATTCCTCTCTCTTTTTCTATTGCTGAACAGAGATGTTCGCAAACAGGAGTGAAAGACTGAGATTTGTTCATAGGCAAGGAATTAAACGATCCCTCTCAAAATGCTCTCAATTTCAAACACATGCATTCACTCCTGGATAGTGGAATTGCTCCTTTAGAAATGTTTTTTGAGGAAAATATGTTCAATCAAAGGTGTGATTACATACACACATGCACACACACGCACGCACACACACACACAGACACAGAGAGAGAGAACCTTGACAGTTTGCTTATCATTTTTTGGGGGGTGGGGGTGAGTTCTGAAGCTCTCAGTCATAGTCAGGCAGATTGAATTTTAACAACATGACAAACATATCCATTTGTTGATTTCAACTTGGGTGCTATCCATCGTCAATTAGCGTGCTATAAATGTGGCAAAGCTCCAGAGTTATGATACATCATAGCAGTTGGATAAAATGTTTGTCACTGATGAACTGGGGGAAATAGTGTCTGCTGCAGATCATTGCAGGCGGTGGGGTGGGGACTTAGCCAACTAGATGAGTGAATCATATGTAAAGAAACAAAGACTACTGAGAGAGCCATTGCAGGGGGCGTGTGTGAGTGGGGCAATATGTAACCGTGAAACAGAACTGGTACAATGAATCACTGTGTATTTGGAATAGGTATTTAGAAGTCTTTAAACCCAGTAACTGGGACATGGGTGATGCTGTGGGTTAAACCACAGAGCCTAGGACTTGCTGATCAGAAGGTCAGCGGTTCGAATCCGTGCAACGGGGTGAGCTCCCGTTGCTCGGTCCCTGCTCCTGCCAACCTAGCAGTTCGAAAGCATGTCAAAGTGCAAGTAGATAAGTAGGTACTGCTGCGGCGGGAAGGTAAACGGCGTTTCCGTGCGCTGCTCTGGTTCACCAGAAGTGGCTTAGTCATGCTGGCCACATGACCCGGAAGCTGTACGCCGGCTCCCCAGCCAATAAAGCGAGATGAGCGCTGCAACCCCAGAGTCGGTCACGACTGGACCTACTGGTCAGGGGTCCCTTTACCTTTACCTTTATACCCAGCAAACATGCTGTGTTTTCTCATATACTGTATACGTTTTCAGGCTCCCCTACAAAAGAAGGGGACTGCTGGATCACACAAGAGGTCCATCTACTCCAGCATCTTTGATTATCACAACTACCAACCAGCAGGAAGCCTGACCAGCAGAGAATGGAGGTGATGGTCTTCTCTTGCTGGTTTGGCACCAGCATCTCTTGTTGAGGAGCTTCTATGTGGTCTTCCCTTGCAACCTAGCTGTGCTAGGGTTGTGGATTTGCTCAGTAGCTTTTCAGGATCTGGGGCAGCAGCAGAGCCAACTTCTGTTGGCGTGGCATGGAGCTCCACTTGCTGTACTGGAGGCACAGGAACAAGGTCTAGTGGGAAACTGTTTCATAGAATATTTTGGCCTAATGCAACCTTCCCGTTGCTTTTTGTCCAAGAAGCAGGCAGCCTTGAAAGGCAGAAGCAACACCTGCAGCAAGTCATGCAAAGGCTATCTGTCACCATCATCAGAAATGCGAGCCTTGGACGCGTCCCTGGAAGTTCAGCAGTAACAAGAAAAACTCAAGTTGAAAACTGATTTTTGAACAGTCAGAGTGTTATATGGTATTGGACCAATAGTTCCGTCAGCTGCTGCCTCCTGCAACGTAAACTGTCAAGCAGAATTTTGCCGCATCCCCTAAGAAAGCTAATGAGAATTGCAGCCAAGCAACATTCAGTTTAAGACTGTAGTGTAGAGTTTTGGGCAGCTAGCATACATTGCGCCCCCCTCCCCCAGTGAAAATAAAGACACGTGACACAATTATTAAGGTTAATGGGCTAAATAAGGCCACAACTTTATTGGTTACAGGATATGAGCAGTATTGGCTTAGGCATTGGTCCTAACCGACTCTATCTGACTTCAGCCCGTCTGCTTGAAGTCCGGGAAGGGTGAACCACCAGTAGGGGGAGTCCTGCTGATGCACATCAACTAGGAGGTCCCCCGGGGTCACCGCTCGGGGGCATGCCTTAGGCCCTCACCTCCATAGGCTTCGGACAGGGCCACGCCCCCGGAATCCTTTACCAGACTACCCTTCTATATGTGGGGCAGGTGATGGCGCTTCCTCCCCTCTTCCATCTACAGAACTATACCAGTACCAATGCCTAACTGCCAAAACCAAGAAAGTTGTGACAATTTGCTATGAGGTAGGCGAAAACCAAGTGGCTGGTGCCAATTTGCCAAGTGGAAAAATTTCTACCAGGCCCCTCAACGGCGACCAACCAAGGTCCATAGCAAGGTCAAGGAACAAAAACCTTAAAGGGCGGGAGGGTGGGAAAAGCAAGAACAGCTGGTTGGCAGTAAAAGAGGGAGATCCCCGGCCACGCCTGCGTTTAAATAGGGCAGGCCACACCCCTCAAAGCCAGCCGATTGGCTGGCCAGGGGATGACGCGGCCAGGGATTCCCCAATCGCGCAGGGCTGGCCCACAATCCCACCTCATCTGCAGGGCGGAAGTGGCTTAACTCCAATCTCTGAACAGTGTGAGATTCCAGGGGTTCAAGGTGCTTACCCAGAGTTCATTTTTTCTTTTGGAAGTGAAGCACCATGGAGGCTGTGGTGTCATTAGGGTATATGGCTTATTTACCCATATATACAACCTGAGCTTATGATGGAGGGCTCACAGCATTAACCCCCCAAGAAGGTCTTGCTTCTCCCATAGCCACAGCCTTTGATTCAAGCAGAAATCAAGTATGTCTCTCAGTGCTTGCTGAAAGCCTGCATTTTGTCCTTCTGACTGCCAGTCAGTTGCCCTCTGGTCATTACCAAGAAGCTAGTCTGGCTGTTCCAACAACTGAATCCTTCCTGGATCCAGGAATCAGAAGGAACCGAGATGTAAACAGAAACAGAAGAAAAGGCTAAAATGTAAAGGCAAAAATAGTAGCCAATTCATGCTGAGCCAGGACGGCACCTGTGGCCTGGTGTGCAAATGTTTCTCCTTCAGGGTGTGTGGATCAGCTCTCCCATTGACATGAATGGGGAGCTGCCCGAGTCAAATGTCTTGATGCTATTTAGGCATTCATTATAGTTATCTATATGCAAACATGTGGTGTGGGGAGCAGGGAAGCATTGCTCCCCACATGATTTAGAACTGTAATCCAGTATTTGTTGAGGGACGATACTCCTGAAACTACCAAGATTGTCACAGGGTACTTAGCTGAGATCTTTAAAGCTAAATCTAAAGTTGCCTGATTTATTCAGTGGCTGCTATCTAGTCTTTTTTATATTATGCATTTGGATGACTTTGACTGATTTCATTATTTTACTGTTTTAACTTATGCCAATAAAGGCTAGTAGAAGTAGAAGTGATTTAGAACTATACATAGAGTTCTAAAGCACATTATTATTATTATTATTATTATTATTATTACTAAATTTAGTAATTCAAAAATGAGACATGGGGAGCCTCCGTTAACACAGGAAACAACCACTTTCTGTTTGTTTTCAACCACTTTTGGTTTCTAAAGTCGAACGATGCAGTTATATCTGTGTTTGAATCGGCTGATATTCAACATTAGTCCTAGAGTAGACCCACTTCAATGGGGCCACTACAAGTACAGTCGAACCTCGGGTTACGTTACCCTCAGGTAACGTAAACTTCGGGTTGAGAAAGCGGTAAACCTGGAAGTGTTTCACCACTTGCGCATGCGCAGAAGTGGTCTCTCCAGTTGCGAAAACTTCAGGATAAGGTCGGACCTCCGGAACGGATCCCGTTCGCAACCAGAGGTACCGCTGTATGACTAGTGTTGGCTATTGCCCATTGGTTTTCCTTTATTCAGTGTTTAGAGGTAAAAGGATAGTATCTTTGGTTGCTCACTTGTTAGACGAGCATTTTCTTACAGTGCAACCCACAGAAGGGAAGGCATGTGCTTACGACTCCTTAGTTGTTGCTGCTCTTTCCAAACACACCTTCCCTTTTCTGCTTCCTAGCCCTGCCTTATAATTCAGCTTAACGCTTGCCAATCCGTCACAGTCCTTTGCCCTGTGCCACTTTCATGCCATTGGACGGCTGTTGTGGGAGCTGCCCAATGGAGTGCCACTAATGAGACAGCTGAAAAGAGCAGCCAGGGATTTGCAGTCCCTGGATTAGAGTCAAGGCCAGTGGAAGAAATGGAGAAACTGCGATGGCTGAACAACTGCCAGCAAACAGGAATCCTATTATCCCACTGAAATAGGACATTCATTACCATCTATTGTAACAAAATTTGGGTTCCATCAAGCTGTCTCTCCCTCTCCTTAGATTTATAATTCATAATCTAAGAACAGCCCAATGAACACACAAATACTGTGAGGCCATTTTGCCCTGGGTGAGAAAGAGCCATGTTAGAAATGAAAGAGGAAAGGAAGTCCTGGAGACAAGGCTAATACCTTGTCACTTAGTGTTTGGACACATTTTGTGTGTGCACAATATCTCGGTATCTCTCTGTTGCATGCTCATTAAGAGAATATAAAACAAAAGTTGTTATTTGTCCCTTCAAAAAAAAAAGAAAACCCCAATTATTTCATGTCTGGAAGAATATCTGACATGGTTCACCACCGGCTAAATTCACCCAAGAGCAGTTGTTGTGTTTTCCCTGTCTCTCTCTTGATATAACAAAAATGAGCAGCCCCAGGACATTTATGTGTGGCTGTGAGCTCCCATATTCCTGGGGAAATGAAAGTTTCATCGGAAAAGGCAAGATTCCAGCTCTCATAGCTGTGGTTTAATGAGGACCTGATGGAAAGTTGGAAAAACAAAGAAGGTTGCTGTGCGACCAGAAAAAAAGATGGCCTAGCTGGGTTAGTGGTGGTCGTTTTTGCTGACAAAAATATTTTGGTGCGCAACTGATGTGCATTTTCTGCTGGGTTCCTCCAAACTACCAGGCCTCTTTGCGCATCCAACCACAGCCATTGGGCTACATGGCTTCATTCTCCAGGCCTTGCCAAGCTGTCAGAATTCTTGCTTTGAAGAGCTGGCAATGGGAACCCAATGATGCTTTGCAACTTGCAGAATTTGCATCCGTGTGAAAAGAATGGCTTTCCCCTCACGTATTTTAGACTTCTTTTGTTTGATGTATTAGAGATTATAATTACTTTGATTTACAGATACTGGTAGCCGAGGAATATGTCCGTTACTTATTTCAGACAGGCAATTATTCCGTATGCAAGTTATTGGGGAAGCTATATCCATAGAATATCTACCTGGATGCATCCTCCGAGCCCAGCAGTGAGATTTTAAGACCAAAGAAAAGTACAAGTACACACTCATTTCTAAGGGCGATAGCCAACTAGTTAGAGTAAATCCATTGACATGTATTGACCTTAAGTTACGTAAGGTTGTATAAAGCATTTATTTGTAACATAATGTAGACATTTAGGCAGAACCATTTACTAATAATTTGTATTATTACTTTTTGTGTAGAAGTTAATTTGTAAGTGCCTGAGCTTTTCTTTTAAACAGCTATGTTTTTCATGCTGGAATTAGTTATTCAAGATAATTAAGGAAAGGAAAGGAAAGGAAAGGAAAGGAAAGGAAAGGAAAGGAAAGGAAAGGAAAGGAAAGGAAACTGAGAATTACAAAAAAAAAGTCAGGTATGCATACTATGTATGTATACAGGTATACAGGTATGTATAAAGGCATGTATACTATGTATACACACACACTTTAAGTATTAGTTTCTTTTATCTGCACTTTATAGTATGTCAAGATTTATATCTTTGATGGAAAAAGAGAAACTTTCAGTTTTTTCTTCTTGTTCAGTTAATAATAATCTCTGCACCTTTTGTTCCCTGCTTTATATAAGCAGCCTTGGAAAGCTGCACAACAGTGGAGAATGGGATGTGAAATCTGAATTTGAAATACTACATCATTAATGACGTTCTGCTTTTATCTGCCTTGGAAAATTTGATGTTATTACCAACTAACCTCCAGCTGGAAAAAGGAAAAACAACCATTGCTTATGTAAGAAGAATGAATTGGCCCCGAAGTCAGATCTTTCCTATCACAAGACTGAAGGGAAAGGATTCTTTAGCAAAAAAACAAGTTGGTCTGCTTCATCGACAGATGGTGTTCTTAACAAGTCAATCAGTATCGTTTACCTTTACTGAATTGAGCTTAAATCCTGATTAGGTCACAGTGAAAAAGTATTTAATAATAGTTAACTGCGGCTGGTAGAAGAACCTGTCCACAAATGATGTACATGGTGAAGGTAAGACTGTCGGTTCAGAGAAACAGAAATGGACAGATTCAAGCCTTATCACATGCAAGCGTGTTAATGTCAAATGAAGCAATCCTTCAGGTGCCCAGATCTCAAAGGCTTGAAATGAGCCAGCCATTAACTTAGGCTGCAGTCCTACACACATTTATTAATGTGGGTTAAACCACAGAGCCTAGGACTTGCCGATCAGAAGGTTAGTGATTTGAATCCCCGCGACGGGGTGAGCTCCCGTTGCTCGGTCCCTGTTCCTGCCAACCTAGCAGTTCGAAAACACGTCAAACAGCAAGTAGATGAATAGGTACCGCTCCGGCGGGAAGGTAAACATCATTTCCGTGCGCTGCTCTGGTTTGCCAGAAGTGGCTTAGTCATGCTGGCCACATGACCCAGAAGCTGTACGCCGGCTTCCTCGAGATAAGCGCCACAACCCCAGAGTCGGTCACGACTTGACCTAATGGTCAGGGGTCCCTTTACCTTTATACTTTAAGCCCCTGTGAGCACAGCGGAACTCACTTCTGACTTAGTAAGTATTGTACCGTACATTAAAGACCTGTCTGTCATTGAAATTCTACTCAATATTGATCCAGAGTTGATTCCAATGTATAATTAGCAGAGTAAAAACTTAAACACATTGCAGGATTCCCAAAAAATAGACCAGAGGCAGTTGTATTTCATCCAGCAAAGCTTAACTGAAGGAAATGAGCGTAATGGTTATAAATTCAATACATTCAGGATTGGCACTGTCCATAAGAAATCCAGTTGCAACAGACTTAACCTAAACTTACAATAACTTATAATAAGTCTAAACCTCAACAGTAAGCGTACTATGTACCGAACATCACACCAGAAGGAAAAGGAAAAGTGAAACCCAGGCTCCTTCTGGCCTTACTATTATAGTCAGTATGAACTTTACAGAAGAGATAACAGAACCAGTTTAAGCCACCTGTGCTCAGCTTCTCTGAAGGAATAACCCAAACATCATGAACCTTCTGCTTATTTCTTTCACACAGAGAAGCTTCCAGAACCCTCTTGAATTACCGTAACTGGAATAGAAAAGATCTCTACACATTAGATCAATACTTTCTGCACTATGAAATGCAAACTGACACTGTCAACAGCTGAGCTGCTACACTAAGGATTAACTGCAGTTTCTGGGCAGTTTTCAGTACATATCTTCTGTGTAGCATCTAGTTTCGCCCTGATGCTAGTCTTGTATGTAGAGGGGGCTTTGGATGACAAGGAGTCCCCAAGCGTCTGATATCCCACACACAGTGTGGCGTAATACAATCCAGCAACAGATGTGATTCTACTGTGGAGTTTAGCTTTCAATTCAATGCCAAGTTCTTAATTGACTTCCTCAATCTTTGATGTGAGGCTCGACATAGAATTCCAGTTTTCTTTCCAGATCCAAGAAAGAATTTCTTTCCATGGACTACTTAAAATGGAGTGAGACACAATTCACCCGCCTGTTCTGAGAGACAGCGATGTTAAAATCTCCATGTTGGGCCAAAAGGATGAAATATTGCAGAAAAAAAGAGCTCCACTGTAAAATGCTCTACAGTCAAACGTTTGGGGCCACTCGCTAGCATTACTATTTTTGCCTCATTTTCAACCAGACTTGGGGAAATTTCGTGCTTTAATGTCTTGCAAAAGTATTTCATGCTTAACAAGCACTGGAGTCATAGGTTAATGGTGTTGCATCCAAAAGGTTACAACTATTATTACAATGGTGAAACTTCTGTAATGCCAACAGAGTTATAGGCACCGTATAGAACCCGGAATAGGACACAGTCCTCACAAGGAGGTCATGATCTTACATAAGGATGCAAGTGCAAGATTCAGATTCTCCTATATCTCTAAGGGTGGCATAGAAGGGAGAATTATACAAGGTGCAGTATTGTGCAAGTGGCTGTGCAGTATTGTGATGTGGGAAAGCTGCACTTGGGGAAATTCTACCTCTTGCGCAACTCTTAAAGGTACAGGACCTTTCACTTTCGGGATGACAAACACACTTCTGGAATCCCAGCTCTGGAGAAAGTTGATGGGGAGTTGCAGGGGAGAAATTATGTGTGAAGGGGAACAGCTAATAGCCATCTCCCAATGCTGCTTTGCAGTTTGTAAGGAGCGCCTGGGGTTTTCTACATATATAATTTTATTTATTTTCCATTTAATAATATACATTCACATCATTATTATCCACTTTACCTCCCAGGCTATTTAGAGCCTATTGACTTCCTTCCCTCCCGCCTCATGGCTTTCAAAATTAACCTTTATATCATAGCATCTTGTATGTTTTCCAATTCCAAATACGCACATTACAAAATAACTCAAAATTTAAATAAATATAGAAAGGTAGAAAACTTCTCATTACAAGTCTTCAGATAACCCTGCTAGTGATGTTAATTGCTTACAAGAATCTTTCAGATATCGTATGACTTTACTCCAGTCTTGATCATGCTGGTTTCGGATTTTTCCTGTCAGCTTCACCAGTTCTGCAAAGTCCATCATCTTCATCTGCCATTTTTCTTTTGTTGGTACTTCTTGTTGTTTCCATTTGGGGGCTAAAATAATTCTTGCTGCAGTTGTTGCATACATAAACAGTCTTTTTATCTTCCCTTGGGATCTCTTCACCCACTGTACCCAATAAAAAGGCTTCTGGTTTTTTAACAAAAGTATTTTTAAATATTCTCTTTAGCTCATTACATACCATTTAGTAGCACCTGGGGTTTTGAAAGAGGGTGCTGTAGTTGGAAACGTGCAACAAAAAATGGAGGAGGTGTAGGTTTGGCCTTGCACAGCGAACCCTGCCTATGAGTCCTGCCCTTGAGGGTAGCCCTGCTGGGGCTGGATTGCCCAGATTAGGAGCCCTAATTGGCACAGGTGGCATCTGTAGAGACATCCAGTCCTACCTGGTTGGGGCAGGTAGAAATGGTACAGGGCAACTTAGTCAAGTAGGAAGAGGATGATGAACAAAACACCGCTGAGGTTTCCTGCAGCTGATTCTGGTGCTGTATGTAGGTGAAGGTCTGGTGGGGGAATTGTTTGTTTCTTGGTGTATGAGGGTTTTTATTGCTGTTTAAGAAGGTTTACTGTTTGATGAGGAAAGAGAGGGGGGAAGGTTTTGATTTATGCTCAATAAGGAATTTAACAAGGTTTTAGTATGCCCTCCCCCTCCACCAAGGCTGAATGGACTTTATTTAAAATGATTTTTGGACTGGACCAGGAGTATGAGGGAGCAATGTTGAGTAAAAATAGTGAACGGCTGCCGCTTTGAACTGGCAAGAGGCTGCATTTGAGAAAATAATCTTGTCTTTAGCTGCGTGCCGAGGAAGAACCCCAGAGTGGGATTTTAATGGCAGAGAGTGGACATGTAATCTGTGAGTTATTTGTAGCCGCAGCCTGCATGCAAGTGGTGAACAGGGGAAGTTGGAATGTGACTTTGTAAACACTGCAAAGACTGAGCAAAGGGAGATAAGAATTAACTATCCCAGCACACCAGGTCTGAGACAATAACGATTATGAAGAACTACACAAGTGAAATGGATTTTACATTTTTAAGAAATAACCAAGGCTCTGTCTTTTTTTTATTTAATGCTTTCTTGATTGACAACTTTATAACAGAAGAGTACAATAGATATAGGCAAAATGAAAAATGAAAAATAAACAGTTATTCATTCTTTAACTCATGCTTGCTTTATACATCCATTTGTGATTAAATTTGTCAAGACCCCTGATCTTCCCCTTGCATTCCCGATTTAAATTCCTTAAATATGTGTTTAAAATTTACTTTCTCCATATTATTTGACTTACTGTGAATTTTACTTTATACAGTTATCCTATTTGCACACCTAAGCTCAATCAAAACCTGCCAACGGATTGATCTATTGACAATGTTCTTTTACATAAATTCAGTGTATATCCCACTCTCTGGAAAAAAAATTCATTTGTAACGTCTTTTAATCTTGCTGATAATGTCGCCAGTTCGGCGTACTCTTATTTTATTTTTGCCAGTCTGATTTAGATGGGATATCTTCTAACTTCCAACCTTTTGCGATTAGAATTCTGGCAGCGACTTTAACAGAGGCTCTGTCTTTGAGGAGGTAATAATGGCTGGCTGAAGAGATGATGTGGCTACAGGAGGAAAAGATGGACATATGTTTGCAACAGGAGCAGGAAACCTGATCTTTTTAAAAGAAATTTTATTAAATTAAAGTAATTTGGTTTGATTTGTAAATTTTTTTTGAAAACTAGTAAAAAAATTTTTTTTAAAGGTTTACTGTTTGAGGGGCTTTCTTGGTTGCTGTTTTTTTTAAAAAATTATTAATTTAAATTACACACGTATACAAAGAATTTACAATCTCATACTACAAAAAGAAAATTAAAGAAAAAACAATTAAGAAAAAAAGAAAAGAAAATACAGAAAAAAGAAAGAGGAAAAGGAAATTTACGTACATAAAAAAACACTTAATCTTCCTAATTAATACTTAATTAAACACTTAAATAAAAAAGACTTCTGACAAAATGAGTCTTCCACTCATTCTCATTGTACTGTTTATACTGTTGTTGTTTTTTTCACACAGTTCTATATTTTTTAATATTGTTCCCGTCTACTCCACAAACGGTATTTGTTGTTTTTACAAGTATCACTCAAGTTCTGCTAATATGGTGTGGTTGGTACTATATGATCTTATATAATCCTTAAATATTCTCCATTCTCCAAATATTTTCTGGTTCAATACTCCTCTAACTCTTCCCGTCAATTTTGCTAGTTGTAAATATTCTAACATTTTGGTTGCTGTTTGAGGAGGTTTTCCTATTCTGTTCAAATAAAAATATTTTCCCCCTCCTATATTGTTTACCAAAGATCCTCTGAAGAACCTGCAGTGTTAATTGGCAAAACGGGCACTCTGACAAGCAATACCTGCTTAAAATTTATTTACACCTATTAAAGTTGCAGGAGTTCGAACTTCTTCCTTTTCTTTTTTATCATTGCCACCCTAGTTGGACCTGGATTTCTTGAGTCACGAGGTAAAAGTGTAGCAGAGTGCACTGGTTCGTTGAGAACAACAAGGGTTGATAACTTTTGATTAAAGCAAAATGAAAACACCAGTCTCCGGTGGCAAAAACCTGGCCCTTCTGTTTGGCTGGCTTTTGAAGTTCACTAGCTTCTTTGGCCCTAACACCCACCACCTGTCAGAACATCATTTCACCTGTCAGTCTAAAATAATGGTCAGTTGCAAATCACAGTAATTACTTTTGCAACTTGTCTGGTAGTATGTTTGACTAGCTTTATTGTGACAGTGACTTAAAACATAGGCCTGGCAGAAATTATACACCACCTAGTTTCCTGACTGCATGTCCCAGGATTGTTAATTTTCTCCAAAATGAAATCAAAACTGTTCAAGAGAGCCAGATACTCATGTACTACCGAATCCATGCAAACATTTTCAGGGGAAAAAATTTAAGTAGCAGTTTGTATGAGGAAAGGGGAATAGGCGCTGCTTTGGTTTCCTATAATTAAACCTATTAAGAGAGAAATCTGACAAAAACTCTAAAGCATTAATGAGCCAGGACCACTATAATGTACTCAGAGGGTCCTACAGGGTCAATAAGATCAGTAATGACTTCTTGCCATTGAATTGTAACCTGGCAATATCTTTATTCAAGGCAGTGATGCAAAATAATTATTGCCATAGTCCTTCATTCTCTCTCTCTCCCTTTCCCAAAACTCACTAATCCCATTATCTGCTGGATTTGTATGTAGTCCGGGCACATCTTGTACCAAAGTAATAGCAAGCAAAGAAAAATACTGCCAGTGTTTCAGTAGACTGATACTTGAATTTGCCAAGGTCAATGCACACTTCAGCCACAACCAAACACAGAGTGTCTTGCACTTTTAAGCCCGTTGAAATGAATAGTCTTAAATATGGGCTAACTTTGGAATGGAATATGAACATTCAAAAATGGAGCTATAACTTGTACACTTATTATTCTATCATCTGAATAGGAAATATTAGGCAGTTGTTTAGTGCTGTTAACTACGGATAGGATTTGTCCCAGGGAGAGGAGCTTGGCCTGTTTCTACACCTTTTAATCCAGTCTTAATCAGATGAAGACGTTTTCCCTGGCATGGAGATCAGCATTGTTCTATAATACTCTGTCACCAAAGCACAAAAACAAGCCAGGCCATGTTTTATTGTTTAAAAACCCACCCTGTATATTAGAATATGCAAGCCTTTGCTGTTGCAGCTATGCTTTTCCATTGGCATTCTATTTCATTCATTTCAGCATGTGCTATATTCATATTCATATTCATGTGCACCAGCCTGCAGCATATGAGGATTGAGGCTGAAAGAGGAAGAAAAGTGGGAGTGTTTGGAGTCAAACTTGTAAGCAAGCACAATATACAACTACAGTGGTACCTTGGTTTAAGAACAGCTTAGTTTATGAACAACTTGGATTAAGAATGCTGCAAACCCAGAAGCAGGTGTTTTGGTTTGTGAACTTTGCCTTGGAATAAGAACATGTTTCACTTCCTGCTGAGTGTGTTCTGTTTGTAAATTGAGTCCCCCGCTACAATGGGAAAGCGCACTTTGGTTTAAGAACGGACTTCCGGAACAGATTAACTTCGTAAACCAAGGTACCACTGTATGTACAAAGTCTTTATTAACTACACGGTAAAGGGAAGTGACATAGCTAAGCCTGGCAGGACAGCTTACTCTGTGGTTTTAACCCCTTCACAGATTAATTAGTCTTAGGCAAGTTGGTTATATGAGCCTGGTTATCCTCCAAATCCCTGGTTGCCTGGGATCATTCAAGGTGTAGCAAGATGGGGGAATGGCCAGCAAATAGCTGCAGAGGAAGAAAACAATGTCTGAGATCAGCCAAGGAGGAGGTAAGTTTGAGCGTTGGGGTCTTTTTTCATCCCATCACTGTTGAATATCAGACCTTGAGAATATCCAACTCAACACTACTAAAATCACTCAAAAACTTATTAGAGCTTTCTCCCCATGTTTAACAGAGACCTCTCCACCCCCACTTACATTTCATTTCTAGCAAACTGCCTGGAGCCTGTGAGCACCCAGTGTTAATCCCCCCCCCCAATCTCCTGCACTTTGCCCATAAATCAAAGGATCCAATGGCCAAAACAACAGACTGCTAAAGTGCTCGCTGTGGGGCTGCAGCCAATCTAATTAATTTTTCATTTGGGTCTGATGTATTAGAGACCAATCAATTGGGGATTGTGTTTACAAGGGTTGTAGGAGGAGAGGAGAACTGGTCTTCATTTGTTGTCTGGGCTGTCCAAATCAGTCAGTTAAATGATCCCGGGGGAAGATCATAACGGATACGAATAAGGGCTCTTGTAAGTAGCTTTCTCTTAATTACAGAATCAATAATCATCACTTCCTCAAGGAAGGATGGGAGCCATTATGGGAGGACTTTGAAGCCCTATCCCCTTATCTGATTTGAAATGTTGTCTGCACCCCAAATTCATGGTGGTGAGAGGTTTCAGATATGTGGATCCTTGTGTTTTGTTTCCTTGAGACAGAAGGTCATGGGAGACGGATGGCTTTACTCATATATTCAGGCTGAGGCTGAGATGGAAGGCTCACAGCATTAATACTCCAATGGAACCTTCTCCCCATCAGATTTCAAGGAAAGAGGAGACCGGTGTCAGGCCATGCTCTCTTTCCAGCTCCAATCCTAAAGCTGCCAGTCTCTTGTTCTCTTTTTTAAAAGGTTTACTGTTTGAGGGGCTTTTGCTGTATTGTATTGTTTTTAACACTCGGTTGAGAGCTGCCCAGAGTGGCTGGGGAAACTCAGCCAGATGGGCAGGGTATAAATAATAAATTATTATATTATTATTATTATATTATAGCAGTACACTCCACTCAGAGCCAGCCTGGTTGAGAAGGAGACCATTGTCTCAATCAGGGAGCAATGGGGAGTAGTTAACTGGTGTGTCCCCAGATCCCTCACTCTTGTTATTGGCAACCAGTCCTGCTGCTGGTTGCAGTGCTGCCTACCCACCCAGTGAGGGTCTCTGCTGCCCCTTCCATCTCCCCCTCCTTGTCTCACTCTGAGGTAGGACCAGCGGGGTCCTTCCTCAGAGCGACGCACTCTGGGTGCGCTGCCCAGGAGTGTACCACTGCGCTTTGGCTTTTTTTTTAAGCACTCCTCATGAAAGTATTCCCTTACGCATTTATACTCTCCATGTTTCAACCAAATCCATTCAGCTGCATAATATTATGACACCTTCCCTTTCATTGTGTGATTTCAGATAGGAGGGCATCAACATTGCGACTGTTCCAGTTAGTGGCAGACCTTGGGAGTCTCAAATTTCTGTGGCACCCTCAATGACTCCAAAATTCAGTTTCCCCCGCACCGCTTCCTGCCTCCCATTCTACCTCACAGTTGCAGTTGGTCCTGCGCCTCCCCCCCACTCTACACCCAGTGTGGCCAACCTGGTTGTGCTCCCCTAAATCTGCCTCTGGTAATTGGGGGGAATGGTGCTGAATATGTTTGTTTTGGGGAGATTTTAATTGAAACCTTGTGCGAGCTGTTGTTTAGGGGAAAAGTTCCACCCAAATTGCGAGTTGCTATTGATTAAAACTGGAGAATATTTGGGTACAGCTCTTTTTAAGCATCAGGAGTTTACTGCAGTGAATAATTTCAGTAGAAATCATAACACTTCTGTACATGAAATGAGGGAAAGAAGAATCCCAGGTAAATGTGTATCAAAGAAATGTGTATATTTCTACAGGGGTGGAATCAGAGGTGGGTTTCTTGGAGAGGGTGCACCTCCTTAATTACTTTGTTTCTCCAAAGACAGGGGAAAAAATGTGTATTCCTAGAGCCAATTTTAGAAGAGGTCTGTGGCTGTCTGCCAAAGACGGTGTCACCAAAGCGCGATTTATTGTGACTGACACCTTAAAATAATTTGATGGATAGCCTCACAGGCGAGAGGCAGTTACCATTGCTAAAATGTCCCCCACCACCACCATTATTCTTCCTTTCTCTAAGAGCCTTTATCAGTTTTTGTCCGGAGGAGGGAAGAAACCAAGTATGAATGCTTTGGGGAGTCAAATAAATATCTTACCTCACAAGCTGGCTGTTGGTAGTTCCAAGCAATATTGTAAGAGGAATATTGAAACTCGATTAGAGAACTGTTTCAGACATTTAATTTAGATCCCATGTACAGCAATGCAGCACAATTTGAGCAGGATTAATTGGCATGGTATGAATTTCTATGAGGTAAGCACTTGGCCACTCATGAAACCTGTAGGATTGGGTGCTAAACAGCCAGTGAAACCCAGTACATGAAATACACGTGGGTGGGAGGGATGTGGTACCATAGTGCCAGGGCAGTGGGGGCCATTTTTGGTATGCACTCAGCCCAGGAAGACACTCTCTCCAAAAACAGTGGTGCCACAATGATAGGGTGCCCCCAGCATCCATGACAGTAGAAATGATTCACAATTCAAAGTGTTGGTGCTGACCTTTAAAGCCCTAAACTGCCTAGGCCCAGTCTACCTGAAGGAGCATCTCCATCCCCATCATTCTGCCTCATGGATCTTATGCACCTTTGTGTCTGCCTATGGTAACGCCCTGCACTACATCATTCCATAACTGGAATCATCAGGAGCTGATTAAATTTAAAGAGGTGCCATTCAAGTGATAGCTGCCCAGAGTGGCGGGGTATTATTATTATTATTATTATTATTATTATTATTATTATTATTAGATGTTGCAGCAGGAATACCCCCATGTCACTGAGTCATGGAGGAGGACCCTGTCCCATCCCGTACAAAGCACGAATGTGACTTCAGCATCACAAGCTCTAATGTAGGTGTCAGCAAACTTTTTCAGCAAGGGGCTGGTCCACTGCCCCTCAGACTTTGTGGGGAGCCGAACTATATTTTTGGGGGAAAGAAAAGAACAAGTTCCTATGTCCCACAAATAACCCAGAGATGCATTTTAAATAAAAGGACACATTCTACTTATGTAAAAACATGCTGATTCCCAGACCGTCCCCGGGCCAGATTTAGAAGACGATTGGGCCAGATCTGGCCCCCAGCCCCTAATTTGCCTGAAAAGGTAAAGGTAAATGGACCCCTGACCATTAGGTCCAGTCGCGGATGACTCTGGGTTTGCAGCGCTCATCTCGCTTTACTGGCTGAGGGAGCCGGCGTACAGCTTCCGGGTCATGTGGCCAGCATGACTAAGCCGCTTCTGGCGAACCAGAGCAGCGCACGGAAACGCTGTTTACCTTCCCGCCGGAGTGGTACCTATTTATCTACTTGCACTGTGTGCTTTTTAACTGCTAGGTTGGCAGGAGCAGGGACCGAGCAATGGCAGCTCACCCCGTGGTGGGGATTCGAACCGCCAACCTTCTAATCGGCAAGCTCTAGGCTCTGTGGTTTAACCCACAGCACCTACCCATGCTCTAATGCAATGTGTGGGATGGCATGATTTTGCGATTTCATCATAATAGTTCGCAAGTTAAATAGCTGCTGGTGAACTGCAGCAGGACAGAAGCAGTGTTGCGTGCAAAGTACCCACCCCTTGAAATGTATGAGCAGGCAGCTTATTGAAAAACTCCTTTGGCTTTCCCTATTTTTCATTTTTTATTTTATGTTTCACCCAAATTTCATTGTTTCAAATTCATTCAACCTTTTCCCTTTGGGCACAGTTTCGCAGGTAATTCAAAATGCTCCACACAGATGCCATTCATGGATTTTATGTAAATAAAACAATTGCTAAATTAGGTTCGGATCCCTGAAGCACTGCATTTCGTACCAAAATGCAGGTAATGAGAAACAAGCTATCAGACAAAGTCAACGATTCCACAGCAGTTTGCCATATGCAGCTGTCAGCTGAGGTGATTAATTAACTATAACATGTGGGTTTTGATAGGACAGCTTGAAGGCCTTGTCATGCCTCTGTTCCCCTTCCCCCCCACGTTTCCCTACACAATTCCCCCCTCATCCTTCCACCATGTTTAAATTCACCCCATTGTCAACATTTGCTGCAAGCTCTTTGGTGATTCCCAGGGCACCGAATGAATTCCTGTCACCCGACTCATTTGAAATCCATCCACTCCCAGTGACCAAATTGATCATGCCATTGAGCTCAATGAAGGATATAATTTATGGGGAAGTTGATAGCACGAGGCTGCCTGTTTTCCATCCAGGCTTTGAAAGGTTCTGATTAAAGGATTATATTTCAACCCATGCATACATATTACACATATACGGAAGAGAAAGAGAATTGCTTTCTTCCGCATGGTCCAACAGCACGTATTTTTGAGATGTGATTATCCATTTTGAAGGTCCATCGACATTCTAATAAGACTCAATTAGGCACTCTCTTTGCCAGGGGAAAGCATGCAAAAGCCATGGTCTCTCATTATGTCCAAATCACAGTCAAAAGGAAGAGAGTAAACATCCCTGCAAAAAAGATGCAAAAATGAATAAGATGCAAAAATGAATATGCAGGCTATTACCCAGTGTCACCTGTCAGATTTCATAGTGAAATGGATAATGATGTTTGCCTTTTTTGCTCATATGGCAGAAATCCTTAACATTGTTTGTAGGCCCAGGCCAGTACAGTTGTACCTGGGGTTAAGATCTTAATTCATTCCAGAGGTCCATTCTTAACCTGAAACTGTTCTTAAACTGAGACACCACTTTAGCTAATGGGACCTCCTGCTGCCGCGGCGCTGCTGCCGCCGCACAATTTCTGTTCTCATCCTGAAGCAAAGTTCTTAACCTGAGGTACTATTTCTGGGTTCACGGAGACTGTAACCTGAAGCGTATGTAACCTGAAGCGTCTGTAGCCTGAGGTACCACTGTATTGTTGTCCCACACATAGAGACCTATCAAGGCTATCAAGAATAGCTTTGATGCTGGGGTCTCATGTCCAGCCACAGAAATCAGACAGAGACCTTAGATGGCCCTCTGTAACATACTACATGCACAAATTTTCCTGTTATGCGCTTTTTGCAGCCACCTTGCCGGAGAGATGCTACTGCCCGGCAGCAGTTAGCAGAAATGGGGGGGGGGCAGAATTAGGAACCGAAAAGTAACAGGGGTGGTTTACCCTTTCTCTTCTCCCTGCTTTTCTGATCTGAAACCTTCCCCCTCCTCAAACTACTTGTCTCTCTTGCAGTATTCCAAATGCACGTTTACAAGAGAAAATTCTGAATCGAACCTCTGTTATCGAGGGGAAGAGGAGTCGGGCAAGGAAAGGGTTAAGCACCCACGCTAACGCTCTGCTTCTAAGCACCTTGAAATTAATTCTTTTAATTTTTGCTCAGGAAAGGCTGACTCAGACATGATGAAACAAAAAAAATTCCTTCCAGTAGCACCTTAAAGACCAACTAAGTTAGTTCTTGGTATGAGCTTTCGTGTGCATGCACACGAAAGCTCATACCAAGAACTAACTTACCGTAGTTGGTCTTTAAGGTGCTACTGGAAGGAAATTTTTTTGTTTTGACTATGGCAGACCAACACGGCTACCTATCTGTAACTCAGACATGATGCTTAGGGGCAGCCCAGGCAATGAAGCTTTGCATTATCTTTTTTTTTTTTAATGATATTTATTAAAGGTTTAACTGTTACAGAAAAAAGAAAAAAGACAATAAAAAATTACAATACTTCAAAAATAAGAAGCACGGTAAAAAAAAACACAATACAACAAAACAATAAGAGAAGCAAAAACATTTAAAAAACAAAAATATTTAAAAACATATCCAGTATTTCCATATCTTTATCTTTCATTTACTTGTTTCGTCGACCTCCTCACACCTCCCTTTTTTGTATTCTAATTCAAATAGCTATTTCAGCAAATCCTTTCCATCTTTCTCAATTTTTGTTCTATAATTTATCTTAACACAATTTGACCTTAAATTCTACACTTTGACCCATTAACAATCCATTTTTACTTAGTTCTTTATAACCTTTCTACTAAAACCATGTATGAAGCTTTGCATTATCACATGAGAATTCTGGACATGCAGGTACCAAGCTTCTCATTATCTGATTCACAACTTAACCAAACCATCTGAAAACAAACCCCGAGATTGGTCCTCTCTATGTGACCATTTGCACTGAATCACCATCAGTTTCTCTATTCATTGCACAACCATGGTAGTCCTGGTTGCCCATACGGCTGTTTCTCTCCTTCACCATTTAGGGGGGAAACCCTCAAGGTATCGTTTGTCCTATGAGAGGAATCTTCCTTGAGGTCTCTGTGTTCCATCCTGTGCGAACTCTCCAAGGGCCCATTTTGTGGGTCTAGGAGGTGGGTTCATTTGAAGAAACATTCAAGTCGCTGCAACCTTTTCTTTAGTTAACTTGGGCTCCCTTCCCTTCCTTCCCTGCTTCCTAGTAGTCCTTTCCCCAATTTCAGCAGGTTTGAACTAAGTTCAGTAAGGAAACGCAGCCCAAGGAATACACGGCTACATGCCTCGCTTCCATGCTCCATTCAAGGAAACCTCACGATGCTACAGGCTTTCGGAATCTCAGGAAGGCTCAGCCAGCCTGAAATAATGGTCAGTCTATGAAACCCACCAACCCCTGACAGTCTGGCGCCAAGGAGGATCTCTGAGTAGCCCCTGCCTCCTTTTCCCAGGCTCTGAGATACATAATGTTATATACTGAAGTTCTCACCCTGGGCCAGCAGGGGGATACTGTAGATAGTTTTCACTCAGGTCCACATATGCAAATAAGGGATTGAAAGTGATGTTCAGTGATTGGCTAGTTACAGAAAATGGTTACTGTTGCGTTCTAGTGGAGCTCTATATAAGCAGGCTGACTGAACCCTTCAGTTCAGTTCTGTTCTGGCCTGTGAATAAACAAGAGCTGTTTGAAGAATCGCTGTGTCGTCTGATTTGTTCACCCACAACTTAACACATAATACTGGTGCTTTCCTCTCTCCTCCTTCCTTTTTGTTTCTAAGTTTATCATCATACCAATTAGGTATGTCATCTCTTCCTACCTCAGTTGCCCCAGCTCAGATTTCTTCACCAACCTTTTTAAACTGTGTAGCAACCTGCATATTAATCAATGTCTCTGTAATAAAACTCTGGTTTTGTTTTTTTCATTCTCAACTTAATCTTTTTTTGAATACTAATTTCCCCCATATACTAATGTGAAGTGTCTTCTTATTCTTCTTTGGCGATCCCTTGTAGCCGAGTAAGATTGTCTTCCATAAACATGGTCTTAACAGTGAGTCCATAAGTGACCGTGGAGACCAATTCTGGATCCACACGTCCTTCCACAGTGGGGACATAGGTTTCTGGGCAGGAGTTGATCATGGTGAGGGTTTGCCAAGCTTGCCTTCCTCTTAGCACGTTTCTCCCTTTCGTCCTGAGTTCAAGCATCTTCAAACCCACGACACCTTTGGTAAAGGCTGTTCTCCAATTGGAGCGCTTGCAGGCCAGTGATTCCCAGTTGTTGATGTTTATACTACCTTTTTAAAGATTTGCCTTGAGAAAGTCTTTAAACCTCTTTTGTTGACCACCAGCATTACACTTTCCATTTTTAAGTTCAGAATAGAGTAGTTGCTTTGGAAAATGATAATCAGACATCCACACAACATGGCCAGTCCAACGAAGTTGAAGAATCATTGCTTTGACATTAGTGATCTTTGCTTCTTCCAGTACACTGGCATTGGTTCTTCCCAAATGATGTGTACATTTTTTTGGAGACACCATTTTTTAGAGACACCATTGACGGAATCTTTCAAAGAGTTGGAGATGGCGTTTATAAGTGGTCCACGTTTCACAAGCATACAGTAAGGTTGGTAGTACAATAGATTTGTAAACAAGCATTTTGGTTTCCCTGAGAATGTCCCGATCCTCTCTGGGTACCCGCATGTTCACACAGTCCCAGTAAACCATGGATCGTTTTACTGTATTGTGCAAACCAGACCACTGTGCCTTACAGATTGTCGGAAGCCGGTTGACTGTTTGCATGATAGCAAACTAAAGCTTGGCTTTGCATAAAATACGTGAAATGTACCTGTAGGTGACACCCTTCCAGGCAAGAGATTATTGTTCCATTATTATTTCTGTAAAAGAAACACGCTGTTCTTTCTTTTCAGTTATTCTTGTGCACTCCCCCTTCCCTCTGTCTCTTGTCATTCATGCTGAATCTTGCCCCTTCTGCATTCTGCATGTCAATACAGATTTATCCTTATCAAAGTGTTGAAGACAAATTAATTAGATGACAGCCTGACAGTGCTTAGTGATTTTACAGCACCTATGGAGCTGACCTTGTTGTAACAACCTTTCTTAAGAGATGCAGACTGGAATATATTGATCATCTAGGCGTCGTATACGTCCAGGCCAAGAAATTGCCAAAATTGAACAAAACGTCAATTGCAGTGGTTGCCTGGTGTGGAAGTGAATGTTGCTGTCAGCTGATGTTGTCTTGCATTAAGTCTCAGGTGATCTGACGCCTTTGATTCTCATTATTCTCTCCATCTGCCCCCTGTTTCTGTTAGAGAACAAGGTCATTACTGCTGAATATTTGTCACTGGGAATTTTTTGACATGGAGCACATAGCAATCAATAGCCTGGAAACTGCAGAGAATCCACAACACATAGGCGGTCCTGTAGCCTTTAAAAATCACACAATGAAGAGAAAACCCTATCCAAATGTATAACATTTAAAGTAAAGGTTTCTAAACTCCATCACCCAAGATGAAAAGAGGGAAAGGAAGAGGACAGAGATCCAGGGGGGAGGGGGAGGAAGAAAATTTAACGAACAATCTTCTGACTGTCTCATGATTACTTTATTTTATTGTTGTTGTTACATGTCGTACCTACAGGACTGCCTCTTCTGGTATGCCCCACAGAGGACCTTACAGTCTGCTAAGAACAACACCTTGAAGATCCCGGGCCTCAAGGGGGTTAGACTGGCCTCAACTAGAGCCAGGGCCTTTTTGGCCGTGGCCCCGGCCTGGTGGAATGCTCTCCCGCAAGAGACCAGGGCCCTGCGAGATTTGACATCTTTCCACAGGGCCTGCAAGATGTATATAAAGATGTAATAATGTATATAAAGCAGACATTCTGAGGGAACTTTGATTCCTCCTCACCACTATGAGCTGAATAAAGAGCATGAAATCCACTCTCAACTCTGAGTATATTTCAGTACAGGAAACAGGGCTTCTTACACAGACTCTGCTAAGCAATGAAGTTCCTGGGGTCTCGTTCTTTTTCCCTTCTTCCTTCCTTTTTAAAACAGCTCTATGTAAATGAGACTACAAAACGGCATAATCACAACTCTTTCCTTGCGATTGTGATTGACAGTGAGTTGGTGAAGGGCAGGGCCTAATGTGGGCTTGCAATGAGACCACAAAACTAATTTCTTTTGTGATATAATCCTGACCCTGAGCTAGAGGAGAAATGCTAATGCATTTATCTACATCACTAATGCTGCTGCTCTAATTTCATATATTACCGAGAAGATAAATCTTTGAATACACCCTGCATAAATAACATGCTTTGTTATGAATTTGCTAATAAACTAGAGAAAATTAACAGAGGCCTCGCTAGCAGCTTCCATCACAATATGAATGCATCTTATTGTTTTACGAAATGTAATGCTGCGCCCATCCCTAGGCAGAATTTTTCCAGGCTGCCTTGGAGTAGATGATGAACTGGGCGGCCACTTGCACGTAACTTTTGTTATTTGAGGGGGAAATGGAGGATGCTGCAGAAATTCAACGAAAACAGAAAAGGAGGCAGAAATTGCTGCAGTTTGTGTGTTTACCTGTGGCCAGGAACGGAAATCGCTCGCGTAAATATGACCGGCATTCATTCACATCACGGCTGTTTTTAAAGTCCACAATGAAACACATAATTTGGCATTTCCTTTACATTGCAATGAATGTAAACAGTTACACAAGTTATACACCTAACATGAAGTAGTGAGCAGCAAGATGAATACGGAGGGATTTGGCAGAAACGAAAGTGCAGCAGAATGGAAACAGCACTGGTTGTGACTGTTTTGCCAAATGCAAGAATTCTTTCAGATTCAGTGGCAATAACAATAGCAGTGGAGTTCGCTGTTTGGTGCTTTTATTAAAGAGCAGCCTTGAATACAGATTAGAAAGCGGTGAAGGCATCTTTAAGCAGAATAACATAGCATAAGCAAAATAAAATATTTCCCCACTCATACTGATGTGCTGAATGAAGAAATGCTTTCTTTTGTCTGTGCTGAAGCTTCCAGCATTTCAACCTCATTGAATGCCCCCAAGTTCTAAGGTTTTTAGAGAACAATGTCTCCCTATTAGTTCTGTCCAAACTATGCATAATTTCATGCTATCATATTCTGCCTCATGTGCCTTCTCCTAGACTGAAAAGCTGCAGATGTTGTGTCCTTCCTACCCTGCTTGATCATTTTTGGTTGCCATTTTCTGACCCTTTCCAATCCTTGTTGTTGTTGTTTAGTCGTTTAGTCGTGTCCGCCTCTTCGTGACCCCCTGGACCAGAGCACGCCAGGCACTCCTGTCTTCTACTGCCTCCCACAGTTTGGTCAAACTCATGTTTGTAGCTTCGAGAACACTGTCCCACCATCTCGTCCTCTGCCGTCCCCTTCTCCTTGTGCCCTCCATCTTCCCCAACATCAGAGTCTTTCCCAAGGAGTCTTCTCTTCTCATGAGGTGGCCAAAGTCTTGGAGCCTCAGCTTCAGGATCTGTCCTTCCAGTAGTCTGATTGGTCCTAGAACAATAGGATTCAGAATTCAGCAGTCTGATTGGTCCTAGAACAATAGGGCCCAGAATGCAGCAGTCTGATTGGTCCGCAGGAGCCACCCAATCCAGCTCCAGGTGGAAGTCAGTCCGCAACCCTATTGGCCTACAGGTGAATCCCGGAATTAGCCAATCACGTGGGGCCCATTGTGTAAATAATGTATATAAAGCAGACATTCTGGGGGAACTTCCATTCCTCCTCACCGCTATGAGCTGAATAAAGAGCATAAATATACTCGAATAAACTCCGAGTATATTTCAGGGCTGGACTATATTTTGAAGGGGGGAATGAACGAATTCCTATGCCCCACAAATAACCCAGAGATGCATTTTAAATAAAAGGACACATTCTTCTCCTGTAAAAACACACTCATTCCCGGACCATCTGTGGGCCGGATTGAGAAGGCGATTGGGCCGGATCCAGCCGCAGGCCTTAGTTTGCCTACCCATGACTTAGATCCACTTTCCTCATGTGTCTTTCCATTCAGTCCAGTTGATTCCATCCTCAGGCTACTTTCCATCCTCATTCGCTGCCCCCTCTGTATGCAGCAAGTCTTTAATTTATGAAGAAAAGTGCATATGGTGCAGATCTCAGGAGGAAGCAGTCCTCAGTATGAATAATTCTTAGCTTGGTTCATGGGCATACACGGTCACATTTGTGCCACTTTGCTAATGCACCCAGACTGCAGAGGAATATTAGCAACTCTGAGCCACAGAAATATTAAAACACTTGCAAGAGCAACCTGTATATATTTCACATTCAGAGTAGAAAAGAAATTAATGGGTTGCAGATGATACCGTATATTAAGTAGTGCATTATTTAAATGACTGTGTGAATCACCTAATGATTTATAGGAAAGGGGAAAGACCCTTTCATAATTTTAGGTTCTTAAAAACAAAGCAAAATAGTATCCATTCATTTATATTGTGTATAATTAATTCTTTTAAAAGATTACATGTCTTACAGATGTAGATAAATAATTTTACTAATATGGCACCCCTCTGTGAGTTGCTACTCAGATTGCTTTATATAAAATGTAACCTAGTGCAGTAACCATATTTAAAATTTTACAGCTGCTTTTTAAAAGAAGGGACAAATGCACAGAGAGAGAGAGAGTTTGTGAGTAGGCCACACAAATAGCAGATCGCAGAGCAGAATTGTCCATTTCCCTTTAGCATGCAAGCGGGGTTTTTTATTATTGCTGTTATTAGAACATGGTTACAGTGGTACCTTGGTTCTCAAACTTAATCTGTTCCAGAAGTCCGTTCCAAAACCAAGGTGCGCTTTCCCATAGAAGGTAATGCAAAATGGATTAATCCGTTCCAGAATTTTAAAAACCGCCCCTAAAACAGCAATTTATCATGAATTTTACTATCTAATGAGACCATTGATCCATAAAATGAAAGTAATAAACAATGTACTGCAGCCGCACAATCAATCAGTAGCTGAACTGGCTTCCACACAGTCACAAAAACAACAAAAAGAGCCACAAAAACGCAAAATAAATAGCAAAAACAGACAGACCTCGGCATAACACTCAAAATGGAAGAGTAACACTCAAAACGGAGCACTTTCGGCTTCCGAAAAAAGTTCACAAACCGGAAGACTTACTTCCAGGTTTGCAGTGTTTTGGTTCCAAGTTGTTTGAGTACCAAGGCGGTTGATAACTAAGGTACCACTGTATAGGATAGCATTTAAATATTTAAATAAATACATTTTAGATATTCATAGACTACTTTTTAGATTGAAAAACTCACATAGCGGCATGCAAAAAATATTAATACTGAAGGAATGGGTTTCTGTGCAGTCAGTTTGAAACAGGACCCAAAACCCCCCTTTTCTTCTTTCTCCAAGAGAGCATTTCTAAAATGCATTAACTTGAGCTGTTGAGCAAATGCATAACAAGAACACAGCTGTATAAACAAAGCTCTCTCCTTTATCAGTCACAGCAATGGATGACCTTTGGCTGTTCCAGTGGAGTAGGGATGACATGTCTGGATCTTATCTTACCACACTCTGACGCACAGACCTAGTCCAGGAACAGCGTCAGTGTGTGTTCTTGGAGTTGGTGACCTCTTGCTCCAAGATAAGAGTATAGGAACAGGAATACCCTTTTATGGTCAGAAGTACAGGAAGGGAAACCCTTTTATGGTTAAGAGTACTGGAGCAGGAACATCTGTGATGTCAACCTGCGTGTACAAGCTGACGTGGCTGGATTCCTGGGGAAGGGGGAGAGGGTGCCTGGAGGATATATATACTGCATGAAATTTCTCATTTCTTTGGATTTGCTGTGGACTGACCAGGCAAGTGCCTTTCTGCTGTTCCGGAGAGCAGAAATAAAGAACTCTTTCTCTGAACCAACCCTCAGTGTCATTTGACTTCCTTCCTCCCGTCCGGGAGCAACACAGGGCCCACCAATCGGTAAAGTCTAATAAGGTAACACAGTAGCAGGAAAAGTATGGAATCCCAGGAAAAAAACCATAGCACCCATCCCTTCCTGCCCCATGCCCACCCATATCCTACTGGCTGAATCATATGGTCTCATAGGGTTCATTAGTGCTGGGAGGAAGCTGTCCATTTCTCAGTGCTCCTGCGTCCTTGCTTATCACATTGTCCCGCCATGTCAGGTCACATCTGCCCTTTTTGCCGAAAATTGCTCACCCACAGTTCTGACGTTGACTATCGCCAGCAGCCGCCAATTGATTGCCCACTTCCCACAGCGACAGCCAGTCACCAACAGCCCCTTCTGTTAAGTTGTGGGTGAACATATCAGACGAGACAGCGATTCTTCAGACAGCTCTTGTTTATTCACAGGTCAGGACAGAACTGAAGGGTTCAGTCAGCCTGCTTATATAGAGCTCCAGTACAACATTACTGTAACAACTTTCTAAAACTATCCAATCACTGAACGTCACTTTCGATCCCTTATTTGCATAACTATCTACAGTATCCCCCTGCTGGCCCAGGGTGAGAACTTCAGTACATAACACCTTCCACTAGGTAGGGATCATGGGAGTCGTAGGCCAAAAACATCTGGAGGGCCAAGTTTCAGGAAGCCTGTTTTAGAATAAAAAAACCTCGTCTTATACACGGAAAAGTACGGTACTCCAAACAGAGTACCTCTGCAAAATAGGACATTTCCTCTGATGATTCCTGAGTGCAGTTCATAATATTTTAGACTTATTAGTTCTTCCGGAAGAATTGTTGCTGCTATTATTATTATTATTATTATTATTATTATTATTATTATTATTATTATTTTATACCCCACCTTTCCCCCCATTCAAGGTTAAAGGTAAAGGTACCCCTGCCCGTACGGGCCAGTCGTGTCTGACTCTAGGGTTGTGCGCCCATCTCACTTAAGAGGCCGAGGGCCAGCACTGTCCGGAGACACTTCCGCGTCACGTGGCCAGCGTGATGAAGCTGCTCTGGTGAGCCGGCACCAGCGCAGCACACGGAAACGCCGTTTACCTTCCCGCTAGAAAGCGGTACCTATTTATCTACTTGCACTTTTTAGGGGTGCTTTCGAACTGCTAGGTGGGCAGGAGCTGGGACCGAACGACGGGAGCTCACCCCGCCGCGGGGATTCAAACCGCCACCATGCGATCGGCAAGCCCTAGGCAATGAGGATTTACCCACAGCGCCACCCCCGTCCCCATTCAAGGTTACTTACAGATAAAAATAAGAACAGGGGAAAAACGTATGGGGGAAAATCATTTTAAAAACCCATTAAACATTAATAGAATTAAAATTCTCTCTCATTGATTAAAGGCATACAGATAAGTGCAATAAAAAATAGCACGGCACCAACCATCTTATTAAAAGCAGTCAGTTCCCCAAAGCCTGTTGGAACAAGGAAGTCCTTCACCTGCCAATGGAAAGACAAAAAGCCTTTCTGGGAAGGGAGTTCCAGAGTCTGGGAGCAGCCACCGAGAAGGCCCTGTCCCACATCCCCATCAAGCATGACTGGGAGGGTGGTGGGACCAAGAGAAGGGCCTTCCCCGAAGATCTCAAAACGTGGGCAAGTTCGTATGAGGGAATACAGACAGTTTGGGCCTCAGCTATGTTGGGCTTTATAGGTCATAGCCAGCACTTTGAATTGTGCTTAGAAACTGACCATAACCAGAGGAGCTGTTCTAGCCAGTCCCAGCCAGCAATCTGGCTGCAGCTCTTGGAGCCAGTTGAAATTTCTGAGCACTTTTCGAAGGCAGCCTCTATTTTGTATCTATTTTCTTCTCGGCTACCCCCCAAAATGAACAGGAACCACATAAGAAATGAGCTACTGATGATCTTTCCTTGCTCTCGGCAGATATCGGGTGGGGGGCGGCGATGCGTCGTGCATGACAAATAGGCGCCCTCCGTTTCCGACTCCAGCCGCAGCAATAAATACTGTTTATTTATTTTAATAGTATGCTTAGTGAAAGTATTACCAATATTTCCTCAGCTTAAAAACAACCCGGAATGTAAGGCTCAGCATTTTCTTAGTAATTTACAACTTTAAAAGGGCAAATTCTATTATTCTCTGTCAGAGCTGCAACTGGGTAAGTGCAGATTGTTACCAGATGACAGAGGATTAAATTTATTGCTGCAGTCATTAGTGCAGATTGATTTTGTTTATAACAACCCAAAGGGAATAGTAAGCCTATTATGAATGTGCTAGTTCTCTCTCTCGCACAGCGTCTGGGTGTTGTGTGACAACATAGGCGCTTCTGGCAAGTTCTTTCGAAAGGAAGCTCTTCCTGGGATCACTGCCAGATCTTCGTTCTTGGGGTTTGTTCATGCATGAGTCAGTATCCCAGAAGAGAGGTGCTAGACCTCACTCCTGCTGGCAACCTGGAAATGTTGCTACCTATGGCCAACTAGAGATTTGGGAGAGAGATTTAAAGGAGGCAAAATGTTCAGTAGGGGGTTCCAGCATCTTAAAAACATATTTAGGGGTACTCTCATTTTCCTACTCATACTGAAATAAAGGTAAAGGTAAAGGGACCCCTGACCATTAGGTCCAGTCGCGGACAACTCTGGGGTTGCGGCGCTCATCTCGCTTTATTGGCCAAGGGAGCCGGCGTACAGCTTCCGGGTCATGGCCAGCATGACTAACCTGCTTCTGGCGAACCAGAGCAGCGCACAGAAATGCCGTTCCCACCGGAGTGGTGCCTATTTATCTACTTGTACTTTGATGTGCTTTCAAACTGCTAGGTTGGCAGGAGCAGGGACCGAGCAACGGGAGCTCACCCTGTCGTGGGGATTTGAATTGCCGACTTTCTGATTGGCAAGTCCTAGGCTCTGTGGTTTATCCCACAGCGCCACCCGCGTTCCTTCCAAAATAAAGGTAGGTAAAGCTAAAGGACCCCGGGGCGGTTAAGTCCAGTCAAAGGCGACTATGGGGTTGCGGTGATCATCTCACTTCCAGGCCGAGGGAGCCAGCATTTGTCCAGAGGCAGCTTTCTGGGTCATGTGGCCAGCAGGACTAAACTGCTTATGGCGCAACAGGACACCGTGATGGAAACCAGAGCACACGAAAATGCCGTTTGCCTTCCCGCCGGAGTGGTACCTATTTATCTACTTGCACTGGCGTGCTTTCGAACAGCTAGGTTGGCAGGAGCAGGGACAGAGCAACAGGAGCTCACCCCATCGCAGGGATTCAAATACTGCCCCTCAATGAGGCCACACTTCGATTCACAAAATGTTTAGGGGTATGCGTACCCCCATGTCCCCCCAGAAAAAAGCACTAGTTCCAGGGATAGAAAAGGCAGCAAGAGAAAGCATGTGAGGTTCCTTAGGATGTCAGGAAAACGTCAAGTGGTAGGAGGTCGTGAATGAAATGGAAAAGGGGCCTGTAGCTTGGGGAAGAGTGGATCATAGCACCATAGTACAGTGGTACCTTG
The DNA here is from genome assembly GCF_004329235.1 of Podarcis muralis. Taxonomy (NCBI): domain Eukaryota; kingdom Metazoa; phylum Chordata; class Lepidosauria; order Squamata; family Lacertidae; genus Podarcis; species Podarcis muralis. The sequence continues at coordinate 2,684,411 of NC_041324.1, forward strand.
TTTCTCAAACGCCTTGGTTCCCAAACACTGAAAACGCAGAAGTAAGTATTCTGGTTTTCAAATGTTTTTTGGAAGCTGAACATCCGATGTGGCTGTCAGCTATTGTTTCCAGGACGCCTGCACCAATCAGAAGCCACGCCTTGGTTTTTGAATATTTCGGAAGTCAAATGGACTTCCGGAATGGATTACGTTTGAGAACCAAGGTACCACTGTATTTGGCGCTTTAGGTTTTGCTATCTATTTTGCGTTTTTGTTTTTGAGGCTTTTTCGGTTAATTCGTTTTTGTGACTGTGTGGAATCCAGTTCGGCGATTGATTGATTGATTGATTGATTGATTGTGTGACTGCGGAAATGGATATAAGGCCCCCCTCCAAACAATGACTATCATCAGAGCAAGTAAGAAAAAATATATAATTTTAATTTTCATAATCTACAATACTGTCTTATTTATTTTATAGTACAGTTCATTGATTATTGCTTTCATTTTATGGCTCAATGATCTCATGAGAGAGTAAAGTTCATGTTTTTACAAGTCTGGAACGGATTAATCCGTTTTGCATTACTTTCTATGGGAAAGTGTGCCTTGGTTTTGGAACGCTTTGGTTTTGGAACAGACTCCCGGAACGGATTAAGTTTGAGAACCAAGGTACCACTGTACCATATTTTAGAGGACAATATGGAGATAGCACTGAGATGGGTATTTTCAAATAGTCAACATCTGCCAATTTTGCCAATGAAATTTTGGTTATAAAATTTCCACACTCTGAGACTCAGTTGCTTCAGACTTGCTGGCAACTTTTTATTGATCTGGCAGACTTCTGATATAAAAAGTAGCTGGAAGCTGCCAGATACTGAATGTCAATGCATGCCAGCCAAAGGCTGTCTGATACTAAATATTGTACATCACTTAGCACATTTTCATGGAATGTTAGAGATCAAACACTGTGAAATACCAACTGTATAAAAGACCTAATATTGAAATCAAGTTGCATACAATGCCAAATATACTGTGTTTGGCAGCAATTTGATCATTTAGAGACTATCTGGAGAATAATCTTTATCAAAATTCATGCAGTATGATTTTGAGGAGCAAAACAGTGTTTCTTCAAATTACCCACTTTTTGGGGGGAGGGGGTTAAAGAAAAAAAAAGTGGGATGCAAATGATTTTTTTAATATAAATTTTATTACTATTTTCCACACAACAACAACACGAAAAATATTGAAAAATAACAATACACAAAACACAAAAACCAACATTCAAAAAACAAATCCATATCTTACAAGTTAATAATATAAACACTAAAAGAAAAACAAACATTGACTTCTACCAATCCCACAGCACCTCCTTTACCTCTCATTCTGTCTTCCTGTCTTCCTGTTTTCCTTACCATCTCTATCCTAACAACTAGATATAAATCCCTCTTTCTTATCCTTTCACTTCACAAGGTTATTCCAGACTCAGCCAGATTTCTGTCCTCGAACCTTGACTTTTAAGGTATTCATTTAGGCACTCCCATTCCTTTTTTCACTTCACTTTTTGGTTTTTGTCTTATTATGTCTGTCAATTTGGCTAATTCTAAGTATTCTGAAAGCTTCCACAACCACTCTCCCCTAGTGGGTAACTGATTCCCTTTCCAATACTTAGCCACCCGGATTCTTGTTGCAGACGTCACGTATAAGAAAAATTTAGGGATGCAAATGATTTAAAGTAACTTCGACTGAAGGGTGAAATCTACAAAGCTTTTACTTTGTAAGCTCAGACATGACCCATTGGGACCTACAAGTTGCAGCCTAATGGACGGCTTCTGTTTTTGAAGGATTTAGATGGAGCTGAGTGTAAGTCAACGAGCGAAAGGAGATGATGACAATTATTAAATGAATTCTTCAAAATCACAAAGGAAGGCAGCAGCAAAATAATGAAGCCACCTTGCACTGAAAGATTCTTGATAGGGATTCCAAGTGATCCCCAAAAGCCAGCCAGGCATTCTCTTCAGCCTTAAATGTTATCATTATTAATTTGATTTCTTACTCACCCTTCACCCCGTGGCCCCAGGGCAGGTTATAATAATTTTAAATACAATGTTAAAAACGACTTACAAAATTGGGCGGGCCCTAAAAACATGAGTCTCAAAATGATGTATAGATGGTACTTAACCCCTGTAAAACTAGCAAAGATTTATAATAAGAGTGATAATCTATGTTGGAAATGTAAAGAAAGAGAAGATACCTTCTATCATATGTGGTGGACCTGCGCCAAAGTGAAAGACTTTTGGGGAAAGATTTATAATGAATTGGAAAAAAATGTTGAAATATACATTTATTAAGAAACCAGAAGCCTTTCTACTTGGAATAATAGGTTTGGAATTGCCCAAGAAAAATGTTAGATTGTTTTTGTATGCCACAACTGCAGCTAGAATTTTGTTGGCCAAAAATTGGAACCTTCAAGAAGTACCAACAGTGGAGGAATGGCAGATGAAGATGGTGGATTTTGGGGAGCTAGCCGACCTGACCGGAAGAGTCCGTGAACAGAGGGAGGAGGAGTACCAAGAGGATTGGAAGAAATTTAAAGATTAGTTAGCTAAATATGTTAAGATAACAGAAATAGAATTACTTGCGAGTACCAGATAGGCCTAGGATTTAAATTTGTGATGTTGTAAAATGGGTGGCGCTGTGGGTTAAACCACAGAGCCTAGGACTTGCCGATCAGAAGGTCGGCGGTTTGAATCCCCGCGACGGGGTGAGCTCCTGTTGCTCAGTCCCAGCTCCTGCCAAAAAGCATACCCAAAAGTGCAAGTAGATAAATAGGTACCGCTCCGGCGGGAAGGTAAATGGCATTTCCGTGCGCTGCTCTGGTTTGCCAGAAGGAGCTTAGTCATGCTGGCCACATGACCCGGAAGCTGTATGCCGGCTCCCTCGACCAATAAAGCGAGATGAGCGCCGCAACCCCAGAGTTGGCCACAACTGGACCTAATGGTCAGGGGTCCCTTTACCTTTACTTTAAAACACTATGTTAATGTTAAAATGAGAAGAAAGAAAGATGTAAATTGACTAAGTAAATTTTATGGGGAAATAGTTTTGGAAAACTGTTACAATGGAGTATAGGGAAACTCAGCGAGGGGGATATGAGGAAGTCATTCAACAATGTTAACAAAAGTGGAATCATTATAGCAAGGATAAATGTTTGTTTGTTTCTTTTTTGATGTTTTTTGTATGTTATAAATTGGAAAACTAAAAAAAAAAATTTGGAAAACAACAACAACAAAATATGCATCTCAAATATATCGCTTGGATCCATTGCCTGGATTTAGCCTCAGTTAGCTTGCCCTCATCCTAGGGGTTCAACAGCTTCTTTGATATCAGAAGATGCATAATGAGGGTGCATGGTCTCCAACTGCTCCCAAAATGCTGGGACCATCACGAAAACTCTTAAGCCATCACGGCTTCTCACTTTGTCATGTAGAGTCCAGATTTCTCATCTTTATTGAGGTACGCTAACTGGAAATGGCTCGGGACACGGGTGGCGCTGTGGGTAAAAGCCTCAGCGCCTAGGGCTTGCCGATCAAAAGGTCGGCAGTTCGAATCCCCGCGGCGGGGTGCGCTCCCGTTGCTCGGTCCCAGCGCCTGCCAACCTAGCAGTTCGAAAGCACCCCCGGGTGCAAGTAGATAAATAGGGACCGCTTACTGGCGGGAAGGTAAACGGCGTTTCCGTGTGCGGCTCTGGCTCGCCAGAGCAGCGATGTCACGCTGGCCACGTGACCCGGAAGTGTCTGCGGACAGTGCTGGCCCCCGGCCTCTAGAGTGAGATGGGCGCACAACCCTAGAGTCTGTCAAGACTGGCCCGTATGGGCAGGGGTACCTTTACCTTTTAACTGGAAATGGCATAAACCTATCCACCAGGGTGACAAAGTCCATTTCTGTCCCATAGCCCTGCCTTAAGTGAAAATGAGATAGATCTAAATATTCAGCACCCAAGATTGTCTGGAGCGCCAAGGCCACAGCCCGCTTCAATAACTTGCCCCAAAATGACAAATTAGAGGCCTCATGGTAATTGTCCGGTGATAATTTCTGCTCTTGGTTTCAGTAATTTGTAAGCCGTGTTTATAAATGATTCTATGATGATTTACAATTTCCCAAGACTGTAAAAATGTTCCTTTTTGTATTTGAGCAAAGTAAAAATAAATACATAGATAAATTCATTAATAACCATCAATGCCAATTCTGTACAGAATAGGCAGTCCATTTGCCTATCTTGTGAATCCATATTCATGGTTAATTACGAATTTGTCATCGTTAAATACCCTACCGACTAAACTATGTTATACATTTGTTATCTCAAGATTTCATGTACCTAAATGCACAATGTTGCCTATGGAAAAGCGAGGGAAGGAGGAGCAGTTTGCAAGAAATTGGGACCAAAACTATGTTTTGCTCCAGGTCACCTATCTGCAGCCCTGACTGCAAAGCAGCAACCCTATTGTTAAATGTTGATCTCCATGAGTGGTGCAAGATTCCAGGAGTTCCACACGCTCCTGAGGGTTGTGTTTCCTTTGGGAAGATCGAGGCAAAGTGGAAACGAGTGATTTAAGAAATATGGTTTATTAACATGTATTTACACCTGGAAGTGTGCATGGAGAGAATACAAAACATTATTCCCCCTGTCATCATTCCTTCCATAAGCTCGGGGCCAAAGCAGCAATCTGTTGGTGGACTCAGCTAGACTGGTACAGAAAAAGCGATTTATATGTGTTGTACATGTAATATAACATTGTACCACCAGATGGCGATGTGGAGTCTTGTTTTTCTCTACCTGTTTTCCCTGTTTAAATTTACTCTTTAAACCGAAACGCTTCTTTGATGTGTCTAGATCCAGCCATGGCTCTGAGGACTCAGCTGCACAACTGCAAATGAAACGTTTTAAATGTGTTGTAAAGTGCAATATGGACGCAGGTGGTGTTGTGGGTTAAACCACAGAGCCTAGGACTTGCCGATCAGAAGGTCGGCGGTTCGAATCCCCGCAACGGGGTGAGCTCCCGTTGCTTGGTCCCTGCTCCTGCCCACCTAGCAGTTCGAAAGCACATCAAAGTGCAAGTAGATAAATAGGTACCGCTCCGGTGGGAAGGTAAACGACGTTTCCGTGTGCTGCTCTGGTTCGCCAGAAGCGGCTTAGTCATGCTGGCCACATGACCCGGAAGCTGTCTGCGGACAAACGCCGGCTCCCTCGGCCAGTAAAGGGAGATGAGCACCACAACTCCAGAGTCGGCCATGACTGGACCTAATGGTCAGGGGTCCCTTTACCTTTACCTAAAGTGCAATATACACATGTGACACTAGATGGCGACAGAGAGCTAAGCCAAATTCAACGCATTTCTCAAAATGTTTTGTTAAAAAAAGCATTTTCACAGCATTTTTAATATATGTATAGAGTCTACCCCAGTCACTTAGTGCAGCTTCTTCTAGTCAAGATGGTTCTGGCCTGACCAGCAGCTAATGGAGGACTGCCTTTTGTTCTCCTTCTTCTTTCCTGCCCACCTCTCACCAAAAACCCAAGCCTCTTGCAAAATGACACTTTTTTCCTATCACCTCACTGTTTCATCATGGCTTACATTTAACCAGCCAGGCTGGTTTGCAGAAGCCGCCTCAGGGATTCCTTTTCTGGCACAGTTCTGTAACTTGCATTTTCCCTTCCTATCCCAAATATTATTAAGATTTTGACTTCCCTTAATTTTTTTGGGTTCGGTGGGGCGTCTTCCCACCCCAAACTTATAACAACATGATCAGTTAACATGATAGCAACTGCACTTTGCACCGTGATGAGTGGCAGCCTTTAGACATTTATTTATTTATCCGGAGGTTGTAATGATGACAAGGCAGTGTATGTTATATCGTGTCGGCTGCAGCACCTAACAGAGGGAGAGAAGTTGAAATAATAATAATAATAATAATAATAATAATAATAATAATAATAATTTATTTATTCCCTGCTTGGGCTCAGGGCGGCTAACACCAGTAAAATTACAATATAAACATAAGGGGGGGTAGAGAAAGAAAAAAAGAATTAAAATACAGGTTAAAATACAATTTTAAATGCAGCATCATTTTAATAGTAGCCATAGATCAAAACCATAAGGGGAGGGAAACATAAGGGTCAGACTGAGTCCAAACCAAAGGCCAGGTGGAACAGGCCCTGCAGAATGATGTCAAATCCCTCAGGGCCCTAGTCTCTTGTGACAGAGTGTTCCACCAAGTCGGGGCCAGTACTGAAAAGGCCCTGGCCCTAGTTGAGACCATTCTAACCACCTTGCAACTTGGGACCTCCAAAGTGTTGTCATTTGTGGACCTTAAGAGGCGGTCCCATAGGTATAAATATAGGAAGAAAAAGGCATTTGAGAAAATAAAAGTATCTCCGACAATGGCTTCACACTCAAACAGGCAGTCGCACGATAGCAATAATCTGTCACATGGCAAATTGAAGGTTCTATCAATTGTGCAAAGCCTGCTCTCAGAATGCAAGCTGCTCTGCATGACAGGGATTTATTCCTCATCTTAAAAGGAGAGTGTTTATGGCACAGGGATAAACTGATGGGGGGGGGGCAAAACGAACTGAAATTTCTGAGGCTGCTTTCAGAGGCAGTGGGGGAATCTTCACATCCTTACCTAGAATGCCTCTGTATCCTCATACTGTATATCACTGCTCTTTCTACTTAATGCTTTTGTCGCACTGATTCTGAACGATCATAAATTTCTCTACCTTTATTATTATTTCAGCTATCCCAGAGATGGCCACCTTCTGTGAACTCGGGGGGCTCAATCTATTCTCCAGCAGCGTGTCTGACCCTCCCTGGCAAACGGTCAGGCTGCTTAATAAAGCTGGCATCATCTCACCGTAAAGCCTTCACCGTTATGGATCGCATGTGCCCAGGTGTAACATTACATAAAAGCTGGTGTAGCCGAGTGACCCAAACAGAGCTGCAAATCTCGCCAGTTAAAATCTCACAAGGTTCTCTCGGAAGGACAAGGTTTATAAATGCTGGCCTGTTTTGGATTGCAAGCTGATGCATATGAAGCAAATACAGTGGTACCTCTGGATGCGAATGGGATCCATTCCGGAGCCCCGTTCACATCCTGAGTAGAACGCAACCTGCGACTGTGCGTCTGTGCGTGTGCAGGTTGTGATTTGATGCTTCTGCGCATGCATGTGACATCATTTTGAGCATCTGCGCATGCGCGAGCAGCGAAACCTGGAAGTAACACGTTCCATTACTTCCGGGTCACCGCAGAGCGTAACCTGAAAACACGCAACCTGAAGCATATTTAACCCAAGGTATGACTGTAGATTCACTTATCCATTAATTTAATACACTATGCTGCATTCTCTGCCCCAACTGTAGAGGCAGCATAGAACCACAGTCAACTAATTGCAACTATATTAAAAACAATACACACAACTTGCATTCCGCGTGTCAAACAACTGTTGTAGTGCAAAACACACAAACACACTTGCTGGCTGGGAGAGCAGAGCAGACAAGGACCTCCCTGTTTCTCTGTGGATTTGCTACTGGGCCAAGTTCAAGGTGTTACTATTAGGATATAAAAGGTAAAAAGGTAAAGGACCCCTGGATGGTTAAGTCCAGACAAAGGTGACTATGGAGTTGCGGTGCTCATCTCACTGCCAGGCTGAGGGAGCTGGCGTTTGTCCACAGACAGCTTTCCGGGTCATGTGGCCAGCATGGCTAAACCGCTCCTGGCGCAATGGAACACTGTGATGAGTGCCAGAGCACACGGAAATGCCGTTACCTTCCTGCCGCAGTGGTACCTATTTATCTACTTGCACTGGCGTGCTTTCGAGCTGCTAGGTTGGCAAGAGCTGGGACCGAGCAACGGGAGCTCACCCCATTGCAGGGATTCGAACAGCCGACCTTCCGATTGGCAAGCCGAAGAAGCTTAGTAGTTTAGACCACAGTGCCACCCGCATCCTATTTAGGATATAAACAGCAGTGGAGGAAGCTGCTCAGGCACCTGGGGCGGCATGCCCAGGGGAGGGGCAAGCCACCCATAGGGGCGGGGCGCTCTCCAGAGTCTGCCTGCCTCCTCCCACTCAGCCACTCTCCAGTTGAGGGGGAGGCAGCGGGTGGACTGTTTGGGCAGCGCGGAGCCTGTGTGTGCCCAAGCCAGGAGACATGCAGGGACAGAGGAAGGGAGTGGAGGGGGCAGTCTGACCCAGATGCCACCACTGGGGGGGTGACAAAATGCCAGGCGGCATTCACCACGGGGCATGCAGCGCACCTGAGCCACGCGTCTCTCCTGGGAGTGATGCGGTGGCTTGGGTGCCTGCAGGCTTCGCGCAGCCCCAAACGGTCCACCCACCGCCTCCCTCTCAGCTGTAGGGCAGCTGAGTGGGAGGAGGCAGGCAGACTCCTCGGAGGCCCTGCAGAGCCCCAGGCGCCCAATCGGCTTGCTCCACCGCTGATGGCACGCTCTTCAGCACCCCAAGCACTAGGAGCTCTGGGACGTGTAATTTTCAGAGTGCTTGATGCCCGTAATATGGATTCAGGCAGCCCGGAGAACTTAATTTCTAAGGCTCTCTGACATGTGACAATGCTACCATGGCAACGTTCTAGGCTCCAGGGGAGGAACTACACTGGCTCAGATTACAATCAGACACTTTTTCAGGGGAGATTGTGCTCATTTCTGAATACAGCCAAGCATTACTAATGGGGCAAAATTACATTCCGAAGCAGGTCAGTAAAGCGTTTGGCGAACACCCCCTTTTTTATATTCCATATTACTAGGTAAAGGGTAAAGGGGACCCCTGACCATTAGGTCCAGTCATGACCGACTCTGGGGATGCGGCGCTCATCTCGCTTTATTGGCCGAGGGAGCCGGCGTACAGCTTCCAGGTCATGTGGCCAGCAGGACTAAGCCACTTCTGGTGAACCAGAGCAGCACGCAGAAATGCCATTTACCTTCCCGCCAGAGTGGTGCCTATTTATCTATTTGCACTTTGATGTGCTTTCGAACTGCTAGGTTGGCAGGAGCAGGGACCGAGCAACAGGAGCTCACCCCGTCACGGGGATTCGAACCACCGACCTTCTGATCGGCAAGCCCTAGGCTCTGTGGTTTAACCCACAGCACCACCCGCATCGCCTCCATATTATTAGGCAAGGCTAAAGAACGGGGGGCCAAGCTTACAGATGCTGACTTCCGTGCCTTAGAGAAGCCTTTGCAATCAAGCAATCAAGAGTCTCAACCCCAGATGCAATAAGGACTAGCAAGCTGTCTGGGACCAGAGAGACATTCTTGCCCTAAAGAACATGTGTACTAGGAGGCATGAAGCCCAGATGATGGGCGGAAGAATCAAATGTCAATGAAGAGGGAAAGCACTAAAGGTCACTGGCTAGGCAAGGGTGAACTGGCTCAGAGGATAAATAAAGGCAGAAAAATAGGCAGTGTGGGCAGAAAGAATCTTGGGAGAAGAGACTCAAGAAAATTAAAATAGCTAAGCAAATGCTTGTTGTTGTTGTTTAGTCATTTAGTCGTGTCCGACTCTTCGTGACCTGATGGACCAGAGCACGCCAGGTGCTTCTGTCTTCCACTGCCTCCCACAGTTTGGTCAAACTCATGCTTCGAGAACACTATCCAACCATGTCGTCCTCTGTCGTCCCCTTCTCTTTCCCAACATCAGGGTCTTTTCCAGGGAGTCTTCTCTTCTCATGAGGTGGCCAAAGTATTGGAGCCTCAGCTTCACGATCTGTCCTTCCAGTGAGCACTCAGGGCTGATTTCCTTAAGAATGGATGCGTTTGATCTTCTTGCAGTCCATGGGACTCTCAAGAGTCTCCTCCAGCACCATAATTCAAAGGCATCAATTCTTCGGCGATCAGCCTCCTTTATGGTCCAGCTCTCACTTCCATACATCACTACTGGGAAAACCATAGCTTTTACTATACGGACCTTTGTTGGCAAGGTGATGTCACTACTTTTTAAGATGCTGTCTAGGTTTGTCATTGCTTTTCTCCCTTTCATGGATCACTGCCTTGCCGTGGCGAAGGGGCTCAAATAACTCAGAGAAGCTATGAACTATGCTGAGCAGGGCACCCAAGATGAACAGGTCATAGTGGAGAGTTTTGACCAAACGTGATCCACCTGGAGGAGGAACCGGCAAGCCACTCCAGTAACCCTGCCAAGAAAACTCCATGGACAAAGACAGCAGGCATATAAAAGCAAATGCTGCTGCTGTCCAATTCCTTAACTATGATCAAGGGGAGAAAGCAATCTGTAGGGGCTTTATTCACCCCACCCATCTCTAGTTTCACCTGCTTTCCAAGTTAAATGAAACAGGGCTGAAGGCAAATTTTAGCAGAGGTCCCGGGGAATTCTCCATTTGCACTGTGACCTGAGTTTTGCGGGTTGCTCTCCTCCTCTTGCAGGTGCAGCTGGCCACCCGCTCAATTCCTCCTGAAGCAGATTTGCTGCTGACTGCTCTCCACCTGCTCTCGCATCGTCGCTAATTAAAAGGCTGCCTCAATTAGTGCTCCAGTGGCATCTCAATGAAGCCATTTCCAGCTCTCAGCAATCCTGAGCAGACCAGCTCCCTAATCAGGATAATGATGCCCTATAAATATTTGCCTCCAGCAACCAGCCCAAGCGTGGGGCAGATCATCTGTTGACAGTAATGTGCCTAATGGGCCTTATAGGTTTTATTCCCAGAGCAGGGCTTCTTCTGTTAGGCTTCCGACTGAGAAAATTCTGGGTCGGGAGCCTGTGCTTCCCTTCCTGCCCTTCAAATATTTTATTTCCTCCCATGTTGTCCAAGTCACTGGGACATTAGAGGGACAGCTTTTTACTGGGTGAATTTCCTTGAAAAAATACAGTGGTACTTTGGTTCTCAAACGCCTTGGTACTCAAACAACTTGGATCCCAAACACTGCAAACCTGGAAGTAAGTGTTCCAGTTTGCAAACTTTTTTTGGAACCCAAGCGTCCTCCGTTTTGAGTGTTATGCTGAACTCTGTCTGTTTTTGCTATTTATTTTACGTTGTTTTTGTGGCTTTTTTATTGTTGTTTTGTTTTTGTAATTGTATGGAACCCAGTTCAGCTACTGATTGATTGATTGTGTGGCTGCAGTGCATTGTTTATTGCTTTCATTTTTTGGACCAATGGTCTCGTTAGATAGTAAAATCCATGCTAAATTGCTGTTTTTAAACGTTTAGAACGGATTAATCCATTTTGCATTACTTTCTATGGGAAAGTGTGCCTTGGTTTTGGAACTCTTTGCTTTTGGAACGGATTTCCAGAACGGATTAAGTTTGAAAACCAAGGTACCATTGTACTAGACTTGGGGTATTTTTTTAAATAGCTGTTTATAAATATACAAACTAGCAAGCAGAAAGGCAAGCACCTTTGAAGTCAGTGTTCACCTTGACAGCAGTATCATTTTCCTCTCGCAGTTCCCCTTCAGCTCCTCCTTGTAGCCATATGCAAAAAATTCAGGGCCTTTCCATTGTTGGTTCATATGTTCCAACTCTTAGCCTAGTGAAGAAGAAGAAGAAGAAGAAGAGGAAAAAGAAGAAGAAGAAGAAGAGGTGTTTGGACTTGATATCCCACCTTTCACTCCCCTTAAGGAGTCTCAAAGCGGCTAACAATCTCCTTTCCCTTCCTCCCCCACAACAAACACTCTGTGAGGTGAGTGGGGCTGAGAGACTTCAGAGAAGTGTGACTAGCCCAAGATCACCCAGCAGCTGCATGTGGAGGAGCGGGGACGCGAACCCGGTTCCCCAGATTACGAGTCCACTGCTCTTAACCACTACACCATGGTAGCCAGCAGCCACCTAGGCTCATTTAATCAAATCATAGAACTGTAGGGCTGGAAGGAATCCTGAGGGTCCCACCCTCTGCAATGCAGGGATCTCAGCTAAAGGAAGCATATTTTATTTGTGCCAACAGTAGAGATATTGTCAGCTATTGGGTATAGAAAAATGTCTCCTCAATATGCAGAACCTCAGTACTTTGAACCTAAAAGTTTGCCTGTTCTTTTGAAGAATCTTTGCTTCTATTCACTCGAAGCTATGTGATAAAACTCACCTAATATGTCAAAACAACAAGGAGAGCAGGAATCCAGCAACTTTAACACAAGGGTTCTCAAATTCTGGTCTGTGGACCACTGGTAGACCACTGGTGGTCCACAAGTTTCATTCTGGTGGTTTGTTTGACTGAAAAAAATATAATTTAGAACCCTACAGCATCTAGCATTGTGCATTACACCTGCCACAGCAAGCAGAAAAATCATTCTGTTTTCTGACCCTCATACCTATGGGACCGCCTCTCCTGGTATGCCCCATGGAGGACCTTAAGGTCCATAAATAACAACACTTTGGAAGTCCTGAGCCCCAAGGAGGTTAGATTGGCCTCAACCAGGGCCAGGGCCTTTTCAGCTCTGGCCCCGGCCTGATGGAAAGCCCTACCGCAGGAGATCTGGGCCCTGTGGGATTTGATATCTTTCCACAGGGCCTGCAAGATGGAGCTGTTCCGCCTGGCCTTTAGGCTGGACTCAGTCTAACCACCACCACCCTCATTTATTTTTTTGATGGGACCCCTTATATGGGATTTGTATATAAATTTTCCTTTGGCTCTTTTTGCTGGCCCATGTAGGACCAGTATGGATAGTTGGCCCCGGTGAATATTTGACGTTTTCTCCCCTTATGGCTTTGATCTATAGGCTACCACTAAAATGAGCTGCATTTTAAGCTGTATTCTAACTTATATTCTAATCAACTGTTTGTTTGTTTGTTTGTTTGTTTGTTTGTTTGTTTGTTTGTTTTTTAATGTTTTTACTGTATTTATATTCAATGTTAGCATCCCTAACATTGAGCCAGTGTGGTGTAGTGGTTAAGAGCGGTGGACTCGTAATCTGGGGAACTGGGTTCGCATCTCCGCTCCTCCACATGCAGCTGCTGGGTGACCTTGGGCCAGTCACACTTCTTTGAAGTCTCTCAGCCCCACTCACCTCACAGAGTGTTTGTTGTGGGGGAGGAAGGGAAAGGAGAATGTTAGCCGCTTTGAGACTCCTTAAAGGGAGTGAAAAGGCGGAATATCAAATCCAAACTCCTCCTCCTCTTCTTCTTCTTCTTCTTCTTCTTCTTCTTCTTCTTCTTCTTCTTCTTCTTCTTCTTCCCTAAGCCCCATCTTGGCCGGGGAGGGCGGGGTATAGATAAATAATTATTATTATTATTAAGTGGTCCACCAAGACCCTTAGCAATTTTAAAGTGGTCCATGGAACAAAATGTTTGGGGACCACTACGTTAATAGTTTTGTGGAAGGGGAAGTTTTACAAAGCGTGCCTTTTCTCATTATAACCTGCACCCGCTCAATTTATCACCACACCATTTTTAAAGCTACAGGACTTCCACTTTCCTTTGCAGCCAGTTGTCAGGGCTGATACTTTTTTTTTTTTAATGACCGTGGTTCTGCTCCTAGGAAGAGTGAAAAAGACATCTGAACCAGAACAAGTCAGAATCATATGATCTACCTGTATAGCTGTAAGAAGATGCCTGTGAAATCGCACAGGTACAAAATCCACTTGCAGTCTATGTGTGTACCTGACCCTCCTCAAATTATTCATCGCCAGTGACACACCATTACCAACAATAACTACACACACTTGGAAATAGCAAGTCAAAAAATAGATTTCCTAATCCTGTTAATTCTCTACAGGATTGGTCTAAATTAGACAGTCCAATTTAGTCTCTTAGACCTAAGCCCCTTGGGCAGGGTCTGCATTTTTATGTGCCCAAGGAAGTGCTTACTTTTTAAGCAATTACAAATCAATAGAAGTTTTTTTATTAATAGGGGCTACCACCCGTGCTCCCATTGCTTGCCAACCCCGCCAACCCCACGCCAACCCTTCACAGCTCTGTTAACCCCCCATTCCTGCCTATACCCACCCCCATTGCCAATCTTCATTCCCCCCACAGTTTGCTCCAAACTCCCCCTCCCTCACAGTTTACCCCCAAAATTTAAATGCATGCTTCCTGCTAGTAGCAGCAAACTAAGGGAAGAAGGGTTCAACCCATGGCAGTATGGGGCATGTAAAGGCCTTCCTGTGCTGCCCACCTGACTGAGTGGTCACTCACTCTGCCAGACCACCACCCCCTTTGCTCACTCACTCAGCTGAGCCATCCACTCAGACCCCAGGCTTGTCCCTCGCCCTGTTGTGCACAAACAAGTGAGCAAGTGTCTGGGTGAGTGACAGCGGTGACAACAGAAGGAGCATGGCGCTGCTCACCTGGGCCAATCACCTGCCTGCTTGCTCACTGTGCCAACCAGACTACCTCCTGTCATTCACACAAGCTGCAGCATGACGACTCTTTTCTTACACGTTTTATAGCAAGATATAGTGTGATTAAGCCGGACAAAACCGAACTGCCGATTTGGACAAAGTTGCCAAAGTGAAGGGGGAAAGTGGCAGGTGTTTTTTTCTGCAATGCTAAGTTGCGGCTAAAGGCGCAAGACTGGTTTAAAGCAGTGGCACCTGTGATGGCTTGGGACTCGGGCTCGGACTCAGAACCAGAGTCCTTTGCCTCAGGCATCATCTGAACCAAGTCTGGGGCCTGATCCTGAAGAGTCCCCGTCTGCACAGGTTCCCCTGAAACAAACACCAGCTGGGCCAAGTCAGGGGCCTAACCCTGCCCTGGCTCCAGATGCGGGGATTACCTGGTTGCCTTCAGCTGGGCCATCACTTACAGCTGCTCCACTACTGGTTGGGTCAGGGGAGGCTGAGGCAGCCCCTGGGTCCAGTAACCCACTGTCATCTCCCAAGCTGCAGAGACTCAGGTCTGAGAGAAGAAGAGACTTGAGTACTCGCAGGAAGAGTGCTCGCCTTCGGGCAAAACAGGGAGGTGAGCGGCCGGGGGATCAGGACCGGCCATTACCCAGACAAAGATAGAAGTCTGTCGGACCCCGCCCCAGGTTGCGCAAGCAACATTGCTGTATGCTAGATCCTGCCTGAGATCCTATACCTGTCCTTGCCTGGTTTCCTGCCTTGTGTCCTACCTTCGCCCTATCGGACTGACTCCTAGCAGAACCTTCGAATCCTGGACCGGACCTGGACCGTGTTTCTTGGGTTACCCCCGGGCCCACACAGCACCTCTGTTAGTCTGTCCTTTAGTTACTCAAGTCGGCTGCCATTTTGAGAACTGCATTGTCTTACTCACTGCCTCGTGGGACATCTTTGGGAAAAGAAAAGGCTAAGGAGTAAACAAATCTGCAGTGGAGTCCCTAAGACAGTAGGATGGCACTTTGTATGCCTCCTTCCGCAACTCCTGCAGCCATGCTGCGGCCCATGTATTGCTTTGCTTTCCTTTGGACCACATCAGTGAAGTTGAGAGCAGGGTCTTGTCATCTGGGCAGCCCCAAACCTCCTTACACACCGCCCAAGCTTGCTCCTTGGGAAGCTCACTTCAATGCTGTTAATGCAGCAAAAGCAATGTGAGAGGCAGCAGTTATAAGTTAGTGGTCTCTGCAGCCACAGCAGGCGCTGTGATTCTCCAGCGGTTTGACTTCGCCCTTGGAGGCGCACTCCAGCGTCTTTTGAGACAGATGGATGCCAACAATGGTCTTACAGTGGTGCCCTGCAAGACGAATGCCTCGCAAGACGAAAAACCCTCTAGACGAAAGGGTTTTCCATTTTTCGATGCGCTTCGCAAGACGATTTTCCCTATGGTCTTGCGATTTTTTTCGCTTCCCCCAACTTTTTCTAAGCCGCTAAGCCGCTAATAGCCGCTAAGCCGCTAATAGCCTTTTAGCCGCTAAGCCGCTAAGCCTTTAATAGCCACTAAGCCGCTAAACCGCTAATAGCGCTAATCCGCTAAGCCGCTAATAGGGTTGCTTCGCAAGACAAAAAAACCGCTAGACGAAGAGACTCGCGAAACGGATTATTTTCGTCTTGCGAGGCACCACTGTACCTCCTTTCCTCACCTCTGCCTTGAAAAACGCAAGGGACTGCGGGCAGGAAAAGTAAACTATCGGGGACAAAGTTTTGGAACAAAAGAGCAGGAGAGCCAACAAATAAACTGAAGATACTGCAGAGTCGAGGGCTGCCCAGTGTGGATCTGCAGTGTTAGATAATTAGCAGAGCAAGAGTTGGAAAGAAGGGCCTTCTCGTGGTTTCCAGATGGCAGATGGGCCCAAGAGAGCTTTAACTATGAGCCATTAGGCTGCATGCAATTCCAGAAGTTGCAAAGTGGGCATGTGGTTAAGCAGCTAAATGACTGCTTCACTACGGCATGGATCAACGCCGTTCAAATTTGCAACATGACAGTTTGGGTGCGCGAGTTGGCCCTTCCTGCAGCAGCTAGGAAAGGAAAGGTCCCCTTGCTTTAGAGCAGGGATGAGGAGCCTGTAGCCCGTCAGGTATTTGGAGACTACAGTCACATCCATGCTGTACAATTCGAGCACATTTATGCAGCTTTAACAGTCATCCCAAAAGCTGTAGTTTACCCTTCAACAGATCTACAATTCCACAACTTCCATAACTTGTTGATGGGAGTCAGAGCCACAGGTTTCTCATCCCTAGCTTAGAGATGGTTTATGGCATGACAGTCAGTGTAGTGTAGTGGTCAGAGGGTTGGACTAGGACCTGGGAGTCCGGAGTTCAAATCCTCACTCAGCTGTGGAGGTCACTGGGTGACCTTGAGCCAACTGCTGTCTCTCAGCCTAACCTACCTCACAGAGTTGTTGTGAATGGAGAGGGGGAGAACCTATATGACACATTGAGCTCGTCAGGGGTAAGTTGCCATATAGATGTAACAACAGAACACCCCGATTTTCATTAGAGAAATATTGGAGGGTATGGAATCAGATGTCGCTATTTTCATCAGTGGTCTAAACCACTGAGCCTCTTGGGCTTGCTGATCAGAAGGTCGGCGGTTTGAATCCCCATGACGGGGTGAGCTTGTTGTGAATTCTTTGCGGCTCTTTAGCAGAAATGCTCAGAGTTCCAGGTTCTCCGGTGCAGTATTATTTATTGTGAGCTATATATATACAGAAGCAGTTCATACAGTTAGACAGAGTACCTGGCTGCACCTTAAAGCAAATAGGAAGACTCTTTCTCTCTAACCACACTCCTCTACATCACCACCTTTACTGCTGGACAGGTTTCCCTTTTAAACCGATGACAGTCAATCAACTGTCAGCACATTACTGCTGAGTCATTCTGACCCAGCACCTCCATAGAAAGTATTGCATCAGCCTGTTGCATCAACTAGCAAACTCAAGCCTGCAGACTTACTATCTTACACAGCATTCTGTGATCCCAACAGAGCTCCCGTTGCTCTGTCCCAGCTCCTGCCAACCTAGCAGTTCGAAAGCACCCCAAAAAGTGCAAGTAGATAAATAGGTACCACTCCAGTGGGAAGGTAAATGGCATTTCCATGTGCTGCTCTGGTTTCGATGTTCCATTGCACCAGAAGCGGCTTAGTCATGCTGGCCACATGACCCAGAAAAACTGTCCCTCGTCCCATAAAGCGGATGAGCGCCGCAACCCCAGAGTCATTTGTGACTGAACTTAACTGTCAGGGGTCATTCACCTTTTAAAAAAAATTTCAGGGAAACATTGGAAAGTATGACAACCTACTGCAACTGATGGAGTAGGATGTGGTTTATCAAATGTCTCGGTGAACAATGATAATGAATTCAGCTGACCACGCAACCACCATTTATATAATAATTTCATCACCAGCGACTTTTCCATTCATTCATGGTTGCTACCAGAGGGAGATCCGCAGAAGCATAACAGATTATATACATCAGGTGCTAGGTGTTTTTGGTTCCAATAAGTTTTTGTACCTATGCCACACCATGTATAATGATTTCCGTATTATATGGTTTAGAAAACCCCTGTGTACTTTTACTTTCCCATAACCCAAATAGGTGTGCCACCCAAATCTGTTGTCCCATCCTTCCAAATCCAATAAATCAGTATTCTGCAAGATTATCCACTCCTTTAGCCAGCAGAGGCAGGATGCTTCATAATAGAGCCTCAGGTCTGGTAGTGCAAAAACCCTTCTATCTTTCATGTCAATTAGTAATTTGTGTTTAATTTGAGGCTTCTTCCCTTGCCAAATGAATTCCGATAGCTCCCTCTGCCAATCCCTGAAGCATCCAGTCCCACCCACAACTGGAATCATCTGGAATATATCAGGTGCAATGTTTGAGCCATTCAGGCCACTGCTGGCAAGTCTGAATACTTTCCCTCCATAAATCATGTGTTACGCTGATTATTTATGGTATTTAAAGGTAAAGGTCCATTAGGTCCAGTCGCGGACGACTCAGGGTTGCGGTGCTCATCTCGCTTTGCTGGCTGAGGGAGCCGTTATACAGCTTCCGGGCCATGTGGCCAACATGACTAAGCCACTTCTGACGAACCACAGCAGTGAATGGAAACACTGTTTACCTTCCCGCTGGAGTGGTACCTATTTATCTACTTGCACTTTTGTGCTTTCGAACTGCTAGGTTGGCAGGAGCAGGGACCAAGCAACAGGAGCTCACCCCATTGCGGGGATTCGAACCACCGACCTTCTGATCGGCAAGCCCTGGGCTCTGTGGTTTAGACCACAGCGCCACCTGTGTCCCTTATTTATGGTATTTATATACTGCTTAATCATTAGCATTTCTAAGCAGCACCCATAAAACAAACAAATAAATAAATAAAGCCTTAAAATCCATACAAAAACATGAACGTTGCTTTGACATGCCTGCTGGAACCAAGGGCAGATTGAGGGGAGCACGAGTGTGAAACAGGCAGACGAAGGAAGGGGAGGTCTCTGCAAGAAAGGAAGCCAGGCCTCCATTGATAGATAGGTGAAAAGCAGGAGGTGAAATGGATAGAGAATTGGAGAACTGGAATAAGCGGAGTCAGGAGGGAGAGAGAGAGGAAGGGGAGCTGAGAACACACCATACATTTAAAGCACATGTCTTCCCTCATAGTACCATGGGAACTGTAGTTTATCCCTCACAGAGCTACAATTCTGAAGGTTGTTTGTGGGAAGTCATGTGTGTCAAATGTATGGTGTGTACATAGCCAGAGAGAGAGAAGGGTAAAATGAGTCAGAGAAAATGCTTAGCTTCAATGTTTACTTTTGTACAGATGTTGCTCTCAGAATAGCTTAACTTGCTCCTGGGAATCAGACCTTCCTATACCATTGATTGTTTCTTGCCTATGGATAAACCTGAGTTAAGGCTCCCATTGATTTATGTCCAGTTAGCAAATCCAATTCTCACAAGTCATTCCACTCTCCGGACCAAGTAATTATTCTAAGGTGGGGGATTCACGTTGGGGATGAATGATGAAATAAAGCGTTCCAGCACTGTCATCTGCTATTTGGCTGAAGCCATAAGAAATGTGTTTCAAGGCTGCATCATTTTGCACCAAGAGCAACTGAATGATCCAATTACATGCACACAGCACACACAAAGAGGTAGCAAACTGACCTGCCCTCTGAGAAGGTGATTTGCTGTGTCTCTGTGCAAGTTGGGGGGTGCGTCGTCCTTCCAGAAGAGCATTGTGTTGTAAGATAGAAAGGCGGTATACAAATTAAAAATGATGGTGGTGGTACTTGTCAGCAGCTGTGGGACTGGCTGCTGCTCTCCCCCTCCCCACCCAAACAGCTAAATGGTAATGAGTGATGGGAAGTCAGTCATTGAAGCTTCTTCTGCCTCAATATGCTGGTCAAATCTCCAGTGAAGGAATGGGTTTCCCAAACCCCAAAACTGACTGTGCAGGCAGTTTTTAAACTGCACCAAAATCCCCATTTCTCCTTAGCTAAAATGCATAAACTTTAGCCGTTGAGCAAATGCAAAACAAGAACACAGCTCTCTCCCTTATCAGTTGGATGGCAAGACTGGCCTTGACTTTACCAGTAGAACAGACGCAGACATATCTTGTGTCCTCACCACAAATGACGCAGAGACCCAAGTCTGGGACTAACGCCAGAGCATGTTCTCGGAAGTAGTGACCTCTTGCTCCAAGATAGGAGTAGGAACAGGAATATCCTTTTATGGTCAGGAGTACAGGAAGGAAGATCCTTTTATGGTTGAGAGTACCAGAGCAGGAACATATGTGATGTCAACCTGTGTACGTACGCCAACGTGGTTGGGCTCCTAGGGGAGGAGTGAGAGGGTGCCTGGAGGATATATAAACTGCATGAAACCTGTCATTTCTTTGGACTTGCTGTGGACTCACCACGCAGGTGCCTTCTGCTATCCGGAGAGCAGAATAAACTCTTTCTTTGAACCAACCTCGGTGTCATTTTGACTTCCTCCTGTCCCGGAGCAACGCAGACCCAATTGGTGAACTCCAATAAGGCTACACCAGCATTTCCAGTTAAAGCTGTGTGAGAATAGTCCTAGCAGGTTGAATCCACAGCATCTATTTTCCACTTTAAAAGAATCTTGGAGAGCCTCTCCTAAATAGGGCAGATGCTACTGAGTTAATGATTGGACTCCATTTGTGGCAGTTTCATAATCATAGGTTTGAGGACCATGTGAACTAAGCCATAGTCCCAGGCCATTCTCATATATACCTTGTTCTTCGGGGGTTTGTGTTGAGCAAGAGAAAGAGAGCAAGCTTGTCTCATCCAGCCTGGGATGAAATCAGCACCCTGGATAGCTCCCTGCTGGGCACCTTGCAAAGAAATGCTGCCTCAACAGGGAGCCAAAGAGGCCTTATACTGACAATAAAAAGGTAAAGGTACCCCTGCCCATACGGGCCAGTCTTGACAGACTCTAGGGTTGTGAGCCCATCTCACCCAAGAGCCCGGGGGCCAGCGCTGTCCGGAGACACTTCCGGGTCACGTGGCCAGCGTGACATCGCTGCTCTGGCGAGCCAGAGCCGCACACGGAACGCCGTTTACCTTCCCGCTAGTAAGCGGTCCCTATTTATCTACTTGCACCCGGGGGTGCTTTCGAACTGCTAGGTTGGCAGGCGCTGGGACCGAACAACGGGAGCGCACCCCGCCGCAGGGATTCGAACCACCGACCTTTCGATCGGCAAGCCCTAGACTGACAATACCTGTTCTTTATTAAGCCCTGCCTCCTTGAAGAAGCCAGCTTTGCTCCTTAAAGGACCCTTGCCTGGTTTAGGTAGGACTGGGAATGCCTCAGTCGTCTGATTAAAATAAGGCAGCTTCCTGTGTTCTTCTGCTTCTGGAAGGTCTAGGAGGTGGGCAGGCTACTGCAGACTTGTCCTCAAAGTCCAATGATGATGGTAGGACCATGTCCTCTGGCTGGGCAGGCCTAGGATAAGCTACTGAAGGTTCTTCCCAGGGGAAAGTGTCCCAAATTGATACCTCATGAGTCCTAAGAACCTTACTCTTCCTCAGAGTGCTGTGGGAACGCAGGGTCAGAGGCCCAGGACAGAGTAGCCCTATCTGACATAAAAGTGTGGTTAACCATTAAGTTCTTGCCAACACATTTACAATCTTTATGTTTCTAATCACTCCCTCACATCATAATTTGGAAGCATTTTTGCCTATCTTGGAATATTCTGGAGGTAAAAGTAAAGGTGAATGTACCCCTGACCATTAGGTCCAGTCGCGGACAACTCTGGGTTTGCGCGCTCATCTCGCTCTATAGGCCGAGGGAGCCGGTGTTTGTCCGCAGACAGTTTTTCTGGGTCATGTGGCCAGCACGACCAAGCCGCTTCTGGTGAACCAGAGCAGCGCACGGAAATGCCATTTACCTTCCCGCCGGAGCGGTACCTATTTATCTACTTGCACTTTGACGTGCTTTCGAACTGCTAGGTTGGGCAGGAGCTGAGATCAAACAACAGGAGCTCACCCCGTCGCGGGATTCAAACCACCAACCTTCTGATTGGCAAGCCTAAGAGGCTCAGTGGTTTAGACCACAGCACCACCAACTGTTGATTCAATGGTCTGCGGGGGATAGTCCCACTCTGAATTGGATAGGGGGACAATTGTCCCTAAATAATAATCAGAAACAGACTTTTATTACTTTGGAGCACACATTCACTCTTTTTTTCCTTTTTTTTTGGATAATGATTTTTATTAGTTTTCAATTACAGTCCAATAATAACCTCATTATAACAATGCCAAAATTATAAAACAATTACTAATACCAATCATTCAGATACCAAATTATATCATTTGGGTGACTCCCCCCCCCTGCCTGCCTGCATGCTAGAATTGATGATTTGATTATTTCTTTATTCTGCGTTCCAAATCTTATTAATTTCAATTACACTCCCGTCAAGATAACAATCCCTTATAACAACAACTGCAATATTAACAACTTCCATTCGTATGGACACATTAAATGATTTACAGTGGTGCCCCCAAGACGATGCCTCGCAAGACGAAAAACTCGCTAGACAAAAGGGTTTTCGTTTTTTGAGTCGTTCCGCAAGACGAATTTCCTATGGGCTTGCTTCGCAAGACGAAACGTCTTGCGAGTTCTTGCGAGTTTGTTTCCTTTTCTTAAAAGCCGCTAAGCCGTTAATAAGCGCTAAGCCGCTAAGCCGTTAATAGCCGCTAAGCCGCTAATAGCCGTGCTTCGCAAGACGAAAAACCGCAAGACAAAGAGACTCGCGGAATGGATTAATTTGCCTTGCGAGGCACCACTGCATAAATCTACAAGTGAGGCACACAGACTATATTCTTCCTGTGTGTGCAATCATCTGTCCGTGATGTTTCTTCCTGTCCTTGTAAAATGTTATGTCCATCTTTTCCCTGTTGTTGCTGTTCTCCATCATGCACGATGGAGCACACATTCAGTTTTACGTCCTTCCCAGAATGTATACATTTAGAATGTGAATGTTAGTATGACCAACAGTAGAGGCCTCCCACCCTGTATTTCTTGCATAAGTCACCAATCTAAGTGAGCTGTTTAGTGAGGAGGTAGCAAACCCAGAGCAGCAACTCATGAAGAGACACACAAAGGGTAGCATCCTTTGCGGGCAGGGAATTCAGCTGGGTCTCTGCAGCAAGAATGGTTGAATGGCCCATTCATGACCAAGGCACTCAGACACATCAGAATCACTGCTCCCCAGCAGAGGATCAGTGGGATGAATCAAGGCCACAGCAGCTAATCAGAAAGCGAAACAATTTGGGTATACATAGAGACTTAGAACTCGTGGAGGCTTTAATTATTTTCTGTGACATGCTAGCAGTTTTCTCACAGGGCGCTATAATTCTAGCGCATGCTGAATTTCTAAACTTTCAAATTCCCAAATGAGGGGTGTTAAAAGGTTGCAACGTGACTTGGGAATTGAAAATATATTTTGGTTAAGTTAATATAGTTTAGTTTTGCTTGGGAAGTGAAATGTGTGTAAAATTGCATAGAAATCATAAAAAAAGATTGCCAAGCACTTGCAGTTATATTCTATATTAATATTATTTATTAATTATTATTATCTAGCACTACCTGACATTTTCAGAAGGTAAAATTATAATTCTCAGGTTTTCTGAAAGCAGTTTTCGTGCTTGTTCACCAAACATAGACTTCCCAAACTAAATGTTGTCCAATCACATAAATAATAGCAGCTTTGAAATCTTCACACCCCAAATGGCGGAAATGACTGGCAGAATCCGAGACCAGGGAGAAGAGTCGGTGGAAGAAGATTGGAAGAAATTTAAAGACTATTTACAGAAATACTGCAAAATTAATGAATGTTAGAATGATGTCAGAATGAAGTTAAGTGGTTTTAGCAGCAATGTTATAAAGGTGTATGTAAGAATGGATTGTTAAAAGGTGAAAATCCAAAGTTATAATATATTAAGTTAAAGGAGTAAGATAAAAACAAAGAGGGAAAGGAATTGCTGAATTAACCAATAGAACTGGAATACAAAAAAGGGAGGTGTGAGGAGGTCAGGGAAGCAAGGAAATGAAATGTAAGGCATGGAAAGATTTATGTGTTTTTTTAAGTGTCTTTTATCTTTTTTTCTGTATTTTGTACTTTTTTTTCATTTCTATTTCTTTCTTTTTTTCTTCTCTTTTTATTTATGTAATTTTTTCTTTGAAACTTTAATAAATATCATTTTTTTAAAAAAAAAGGAATCTTCACACCCCAAAACATATTTTAAAGACCCCTTGCTAAAGAAATTTGCCAAAAAAAAATCTCCTCCAAATGAAACACCCTATTATAACACAATTGAACACAATCAAGGAGTTCCTACCTTTATATTTTAATTCTTGACACCTTTGTGTGGTTCTGAGTAGTGACACATTCTCCCCGACCTGCAATGGCACTGATATGAACCCCCGAAGTGTGGAATGAGTCATTTGCTGCTAGCCAGCAAAAAAATTCCTCCCCTCTCCTTGCTATTGATTACAGCTGAACAATCAATTGACATTTCACACACTCTTATTTGTAATAATTCAAATAAGCAACGGGATAATTTAGAAAGTGGCTACTAAGCATATGCTGGCAATAAATCAAATCCATATGTGTAAGTCGAACCTCTTTTTTTAATAAAAAAATGTTAACACTGTGGTTGCCTGAAGGAAGTCAGATAGCTCCGTGCAAAAGCATATGAATGAGGGATACTGCTTACAGAGATCTTAGAGCTTCCAAAGGGCTTTGCGCACATGGAGCAGTGAGAGCACATGGCTTTCCGAAAGCTACCTAGTGAGCTCATGTCAGAGACAAAACAGGAATCATAGGTCTGTCTCTGACAGAGCAGTCCTAACCATAGTAAGCAGGCATAAGCAGAGGCATAGCAAGGTCAGTGTTAGAATTCCTCCTCCATGATTGTAGTCATGGGATTGTTGTCTTTCATATGACGGTATATGTTTTGACTCCACACAGTGGGAAGTGACGGAGACAGGATGTTCATATTACTGTGTTCCGTGAAGTGTGATATTGTCCTTTGTTCTTTTTCTCTTTGCTGTCTGATGCTACAGAGAGAGAGGGAGCCATGTTGCAGTGCTCTGTGTGTGTTTATATGTAAATAAAATAGATTAGCCAAAATGCTGAGTCGCTGGGGTTCTGTTACGCAACTGCACAAGCTCTGCGGATCCCTAAGCGTGCTGGTGTCGGTTGGCATCGGTCGCTGTGATGTTTGGGCTGAAGAAAGCTTTTGAAGCTCCCGAACGATCGACCAGGAGGGAGAGAACATGCCAGTCGGGCATGTGTCTCTTGCCAGGGTCCTACTCGAGAGTAGGCTGAACTCCTGACAGTCAGGTGGTACCCGGTATGAAAAAAAATTGGATCCAGGTTCAATCGCTGGCATCCCTAGGTTAGGTTGCAAATATCCCCTGTTTGAAACTCATTGCAATTTTTCGGAACGTTGCCCAGAGTTGTTTAGATTTTTTAGGATACCCCAAAGTTCCTGCAGATCATGCTAATCCGACTGACCGGAACTGCCCCCCGGAACTGTCAGCGCTGCCAGCTGGGAGTGCCAGCACCGCCCGCCAATCGCAAAAGTCCGACTGCGGATTGCATAAAACCACTTGCCGGGGATGCGAGTGCTGCCCGTCGAGGGGTGTCAACGCCACCCGCCAGGGGGTGCCAGGCTGATTGCTGGGTGTATTTGCATGATCAGCTGGCAGATTTTCACAACGATGATTGTGCCAATCACGAAAATCCACCCTCCAGGGTGCTGCCACACTGATCCGCCCGGGGGGGGGATTTTGTCACCCCCCAGGCATGATACCTGGGGTATCCCACACACCCACACACACCCCTTGCGATGCCCCTGGGCATAAGTTATCCCTATTCCAAACACCATTCTGGAGCCTCTGGAATGGGTTTCTGCCAGCTGAGATGGCATTTGTGTGTGGATCTGAGTTTTGAGGACTAGGCCCTCCTCATTTCTTCCTGTGGGGGAATTTCACTTAAACCACCCTTTTTTGCTGCACAGGACTCCTCCACCTGCTAGGAAAACCTTTGCAGTATGATTCCTGCAGATACAAACCAGCCCTCAGTGACCCGAAATGGGAACTATGCATGCTTATCCTGGGTCTTGAGAGAGCAAGCCCATGCTATTGCAAGAACAAATCACATTTCAGTATCTTTCATGACATTTTAAAAGAATAATTTGAGGACAAATGCAACGCCATATTCCAACACAGTAAAAGCTGCCCTACTTTTCAAATAAATAGATTTCCCCATTATTTCCACTCTCAGATATTAGGTGCCATTGATGTTATCATCTTTGTCCATTGATAATAATTGCATTCTTCTATCTGGAGGTTTTTCGGGGGGTTTTCACAAAATAAACCACCTCACCAGCCATTACCTCTGGTTTAAAGCCAGCACGGACTATTGTTTTGATCTTATCTCATTTTCTGGTTTACTGAACTGACAAAGGAGCTGTGCTGTGTTTATCCAACTCATAAGCACCAAGGTTGATCTATCGAGAATGAAACTCCACAGGACACCTGGGTTCTGTGGCAGATGCCAAGGCTCATCTCCTCTCTAGCTGCATCTCCCACATTGATAAACTCCCTAGAGTGAGTTTCTCAATTTGTCCTTATAAATATTACTGGTAAAGCATTTGCCAGCAGCTACGAGCCACTCTCCGGTAGATAACAAATCTGTTGTGAGATATCACAGCAAATATCATAATCCTGGGGCCCCAAACATGGTTGCTCAGTAACCAACAATTACTTTCCTCCTTGATTTCACTTCTATCAACTAGGGATGGAGGAGAAATTTGATGCAGTTCTCATTTAAAGTTGAACCTACCTAATTTAGGGATGCGGGTGGCGCTGTGGGTTAAACCACAGAGCCTAGGACTTGCCGATCAGAAGGTCAGTGGTTCGAATCCCCGTGACGGGGTGAGCTCCTGTTGCTCGGTCCCTGCTCCTGCCAACCTAGCAGTTCAAAAGCACATCAAAGTGCAAATAGATAAATAGGTACCGCTCTGGCGGGAAGGTAAACGGTGTTTCTGTGCGCTGCTCTGGTTCGCCAGAAGCGGCTTAGTCATGCTGGCCACATGACCCGGAAGCTGTATGCTGAATACAGTCGGCCTAATGGTCAGGGGTCCCTTACTACATAATTTACACTTTCTCAAACAATGCATGAACTCAAACTCTTTAGCCGTCTCTCTGATGTGCCAACTTTCTATGGAGTGGGGCAAGTAGTACTTTTTTCTGGCAGAATCCACCAGAACACAATTCCGGCACCTTTTCTTGGCTCCTTCTTTTCACCACAACCATCTTGCACTGCCCTCCCTGCCTTGGATGTACGCACCCCAGAGAACTGTGGGGAGCGATGGCAACACCAGTGCCACAAAGCACACAGGGACTCAGCTATACAGCTGCAAATAAAACGTTTTCAATGTGTTGTAAAGGGACGCGGGTGGCGCTGTGGGTTAAAGCCTCAGCGCCTAGGGCTTGCCGATCGAAAGGTCAGCAGTTCGAATCCCCGCAGCGGGGTGCGCTCCCGCTGCTCGGTCCCAGCGCCTGCCAACCTAGCAGTCGAAAGCACCCTCGGGTGCAAGTAGATAAATAAATGACCCGGAAGTGTCTCCGGACAGCGCTGGCCCCCAGCCTCTTGAGTGAGATGGGCGCACAACCCCAGAGTCTGTCAAGACTGGCCTGTACGGGCAGGGGTACCTTTACCTTTACCTTTAATGTGTTGTAAAGTGCAATGTACAAATGTGACACTAGATGGCGACAGTGAGCTATGCAAAATGCAACGTATTTGCCAAAACGTTTTTTTAAAAAAGCATTTTCACAGCTTTTTTTTAAAAAAAAAATGTGTGTAGATTCCACCCAGAAAAGCCAACATTGCTAGGCTGCCCACATACATTTTAAAAAAGCAAAAGTATCGTTGCCAGATTGGGCATGTGAACCCTGCGCTATACTGGCAGGCCTTCTGAACCAACCCAACAGGCTGCAGCCAGAGAATAATAGTTGATGAAAGAGTGAACATTTTACCAATCAGAAACAGCGAGAGGCGGGTGTCTGGGGTGGGTGGGGTCTCCTTCAGAATGGGGATGAGGAGCCAGTCAAGAAGGGAAGCTGCCAGCCAATAAGCTGAAGTTAGGCAAGTGTGGGCAATACCATATCAGCCGGCTAGGAAGGGGTGTGTTTACTCTGTTATTCAATGTTTTTCTGACACATCAATTTGAGTGCAGTGGTACCTCGAGTTACAGACACTTCAGGTTACAGACGCTTCAGGTTACAGACTCCGCTAACCCAGAAATAGTATCTTGGGTTAAGAACTTTGCTTCAGGATGAGAACAGAAATCGCGTGGCAGTGGCACAACAGCAGAGCGAGGCCCCATTAGCTAAAGTGGTACCTCAAGTTAAGAACATTAAGTTCTTAACCTGAGGTACCACTGTACAGTGGTACCTCAGTTTAAGAACAGCCCTGTTTACGAACTATTCAGTTTACGAACTCCGCAAAACTGGAAGTAGTGTCCTGGTTTGCGAACTTTACCTCGCTCTAAGAACAGAATCCGAACAGTGGAAGGGCACCGGTAGTGGGAGGCCTCATTAGGGAAAGTGTGCCTCAGTTTAAGAGCGGTTTCAGTTTAAGAATGATCTTCTGGAACAGATTAAGTTCGTAAACTGAGGTACCACTGTACTTTGTGTGACCGAAGGAGGCAGAGAAACCACGCAGAGTGGCTGGGGCAACCCAGCCAGATGGGATGGGTATAAATAATTTGTTGTTGTTATTATTGGTGTTTGCCTTGCTCGCCATTAATGAGTGAAGGTTTTTTTAAAAAAGGTAAAGGTAAAGGTACCCCTGCCCGTACGGGCCAGTCTTGACAGACTCTAGGGTTGTGCGCCCATCTCACTCAAGAGGCCGGGGGCCAGCGCTGTCCGCAGACACTTCCGGGTCACGTGGCCAGCGTGACATCGCTGCTCTGGTGAGCCAGAGCCGCACACGGAAACGCCGTTTACCTTCCCACTAGTAAGCGGTCCCTATTTATCTACTTGCACCCGGGGTTGCTTTCGAACTGCTAGGTTGGCAGGCGCTGGGACCGAACGACGGGAGCGCACCCCGCCACAGGGATTCGAACCGCTGACCTTTTGATCGGCAAGCCCTAGGCACTGAGGCTTTTACCCACAGCACCACCCGCGTTGCCATTAATGAGTGAAGGTTTTTTTTTGGGGGGGGGGACAATCTGAATCTCCCTATAAAATGGTGTAGCCTGGCAACATGTCCCATGATTTTGGTTTCAAGATGGCATTGGCATCTGGGTTGGTGACTGAGGTGGTGAGTTCCGGCACTCTTTTTTTTTTTTTTTTTTAGAAAAAAGAAAAGCACTGGGGCAAGAGTTATATGAAAGAGCATTCAGTTTTGTGAGCCCCCACCTACCGTGTGGCGTGTTTATCTCCTCCATGAGAACCAGGCACTATCTAATCTGAGCATACATATCTCATAGAGTATTGTAGGCATATGGTTTGTCTTGTGCTTTTATAGCATGGAATAACACCCATGTTCATTGCCAGGAAAAGCAGAAAAGGTGGGGGTATACATATGATAAAAATTAAATGCTCCCTTGGGCATCCTCAGTTATTTCTGAGTTGGCAGCTGAATGCCAGGTGGTACCCCTCTCCAGGGGGTCTGAGTTCTGCCAGTTGTTGATGCATTCCGCAATACAACAGCACCAAAAAATTGTCTTGCTGGTTAGTGAATTTCAAGAGTCAGGGGTTTGGGGAGTGGTATTTCAATTAACTGTCAAGCCTTCATTCAAACCTATAATTGCGGATGCTTAATCCCTATGTCCTACTGCAGGGAGCTATAATTCACATACAAATCAGGCTCATATACCTATAATTAAAGTTATCAACATTAATTCCAACCGCTCTTAGAATGGCTTCAAAATGGAGCACTGAAAATGTGCTGAGCTTGTGGTCATGAATGTGCTCCCTATGTGAAATCACTGGCATTTCAGGGGTCAAAATCTGCTCACTGTTTTAACTGTTTTCATCCAAGTCTCATCTGTCCTAGATGGTTGATACTGGGGGAGGTGCTCTTTTGGGTACTTGGGTCGCAAGCCATCTAGGGCTTTGTATACCAGCACCAACCTCTTAAATGGATCCCAGCAACTCACTGGCAGCCATGCAGTGCTTCCAGGACCAGTGACATGGTCCTACTGGGCTGTCCCATTTCCCAGATGGACAAGGGAAGCCAGACTGTTGTGGTCCAGGAATGGTCACTGCTGGCAAATCAGCCTAAACTGGGCTTAAGCACTGCTAGCTACAGAATTCAGGAGTACTCCCAGGCATCAAACCTGTTGCTCTTCAGGGGAAGTGCAACCCCTCCTAAGACAGATTGGACAGCTGGTCTCCAGACACAGGAACCAACCAACCACAGCACTCCATCTTCAAGGCCTAGGAGAGGGACCGCCTCTCCTGGTATGCCCCACGGAGGACCTTAAGGTCCATAAATAGCAACACCCTAGAGGTCCCAGGCCCTAAGGAAGTCAGATTAGCCTCAACCAGAGCCAGGGCCTTTTCAACACTGGCCCCGGCTGGTGTAACGCTCTTCCTCATGAGACCAGGGCCCTGCAGGATCTGATTTCTTTCCACAGGGCCTGTAAGACAGAGTTGTTCCACCTGGCCTTTGGCTTAGAATCAGTTTGATTCCCTCCCCCTCTTTCTTTTTCCTTTCTCCGCCTATGAAGAGGATGCATCCTAATGTTTTAATGTTGTACTTTAATCTTGTTTTTTAAATTGTATTTTAATCAACATGTTTTTATTATTGGTTGTTAGCCCCCCTCAGCCCGGTCTTGGCTAGGGAGGGCAGGGTATAAATAAAATTATTATTATTATTATTATTATTATTATTATTATTATTATTATTATTATCTTCTCAGAATTCAGCCTCTGATCATTTGCAAGAGCCGGTGGAATGCCAATACTGATGGAGCTTCTTGTATTTCAGCAATGAGAGCATTCCACAGCACTGGTGCCAGCAGTCAAAAGTCTCACACTTGTGTCACCACAAGCAGATAAGTCACCATACCTCAGTATAACCAACCAAGCGCCACTTATTGATATTAATGCCCTTACTGGGCAATGGAAGGAAAGATGGTCTTTGAGGTACCTCAGTCCAAAGTTGATTAGGACTTTCTATGTAAGTGCCAGGCCTGTGGAATCTCTCTCTCCCCTCTCGTAGGTTTCAAGGAGCTGGGAGAAAACAAGAAAACTGCGGTGCTGTGGTCTAAACCACTAAGCCTTGGGCTTGCTGATCAAAAGGTCGGCGGTTTCAAATCCCTGCGACGGGGTGAGCTCCCGTTACTCGGTCCCAGCTCCTGCCAACCTAGCAGTTCGAAAGCACGCCCAAAAGTGCAAGTAGATTAATAGGTACCACTCCGGCGGGAAGGTAAACGGCATTTCCGTGCGCTGCTCTGGTTTCGCCAGAAGCGGCTTAGTCATGCTGGCCACATGACCAGGAAAAACTGTCTGCAGACAAATGCCAACTCCCTCGGCCTGTAAAGAGAGATGAGCGCAGCAACCCAGAGTCGTTCGCAACTGGACTTAACTGTCAGGGGTCCCTTTACCTTTACCTTTTATGTTAGTGTCAGGCCTGAGGAATCTCTCCCTCCCCTTCCATAGGTTTCAAGGAGCTGGGAGAAAACAAGAAAGCTTTTCAGCATGATTTATTCAGTCACTGCTGTAACAGACAAAGAATTCCAGTCTTTACTCCATGATGGAATTGCTCGCTCTGGCTCCTCCTCTCTTCCCCTTCCCCAACAGCAAGCCTTACGGAAGCCTCCCGTTGCCAAACACCGCTGCATACATTGCTCTTGTACCCTCAACGACCGTCACGTCCTAGGGGACAGAGGATCTTCTACACTGTCTGTTGGTTTGCTGGCTGCTCCCCCCCCTTAATTCTACCAATTCAGCGTAGCTAGGGTGCTTGCCTGTCCCTCCCTTGTTATCTTCCTCATTGTTTGGCTGCAATTCAAAACTGTCTCTC
The DNA here is from genome assembly GCF_004329235.1 of Podarcis muralis. Classification (NCBI taxonomy): domain Eukaryota; kingdom Metazoa; phylum Chordata; class Lepidosauria; order Squamata; family Lacertidae; genus Podarcis; species Podarcis muralis. The sequence goes on from NC_041324.1 coordinate 2,716,303, forward strand.
TCTCCCCTGTCAGCTACGGGGGGGGGGATCCCCTTCATCCCTCTGCCTCTTCATTCCAGTCCCTGACAGTAAGTAGCAGAACCTCAAAACCAGTGTTTAATAGGCTGCCAGTGGCGATCCCTCAGCACCAGCACGATATGCGCCCAGTAATGGTCACCACTCAACACTCGGACCACAGCATTCTGCTCCTAAACAAAAACATTTAGTGACAGTTGACCCAAAGGTATGAACGATACAGGCTAAAATTCAATTTAAAATGCAGCCTCATTTTAAAAGTAGCCCATAGATCAAAACCATAAAGGGAGAGAAAGATAAGGGTCAGACTGAGTCCAAACCAAAGGCCAGGCAGAACAGCTCTGTCTTGCAGGCCCTGCGGAAAGGTGTCAAGTCCCACAGGGCCCTAGTCTCTTGTGACAGAGCATTCCACCAAATTGGGGCCAGTACTGAAAAGGCCCTGGCCCTAGTTGAGACCAATCTAACCACTTTGCTACATGGAACCTCCAAAATGTTGTCACTTGTGGACCTTAAGGTCCTCCGTGGGGCATACCAGGAGATGACCTCCCAAACCCCTCCACCCCTCCCCTTTCCCATGACCTCTCCCTTTCCCTTCCATCCAGTGCTATTTTTCTAGAAAAAGAGGTGCTGGAACTCACCATAAACCACATTCTCTTTAGAATGGCAATGGCTCCCACCTGAGAGGTGCCGGAACTGAGTTGCGGCTGGAAAAAAGCCCTGCTTCTATCAATCTGTTCTGCTCCCTCCCCCCCCCTCTGGTTTTTAAATATATTTTTATTATTTTCTTCCTTAAACAATATTTTCAACAATACAATAACAAACATAAAACTTTCTGCTCTGCCAAACTTGCGACTACCCTCCTTCCCTTCAGGTTTTTCGCTTTCAAGTCCTGTCTCTCATTTTAGTTCTTTCACTATCGTCCACATTGTAGGATTTATTTCAATCCTGCTAGTGTCTTCAGATCTTTGCAATTATGATTCAAATACACAATAAATTTACTCCAGTCCCTTTGAAATTTTTGATCGTCCTGGTCCTAAATCCTGCAGGTCAGTCTGGCAAAATTCTGCAAAGCCCATCATCTTCACCTGCCACTCTGCAATTGTAGGTACTTCCTGTAACTTCCACTTTGGGGCCACTAAAGTTCTCACTGCTGCTGTGGCGTACATAAATACTCTATCTTCACAATTTCCTCTCCCATCAAACCTAGCAAAAATGCTTCCGGTTTTGGGGAAAAGGAATATCTAAATATGATCACTGCAGATGGTGACAGCAGCCACAAAATTAAAAGACGCCTGCTTCTTGGGAGAAAACAATGACAAACCTAGACAGCATCTTAAGAAGCAGAGACATCACCTTGCCAACAATGGTCCGTATAGTTCAAGCTATTGTTTTCCCAGTAATGGTGTATGGAAGTGAGAGCTGGACCATAAAGAAGGCTGATCGCCAAAGAATTGATGCTTTTGAATTATGGTGCTGGAGGAGACTCTGGAGAGTCCCATGGACTGCAAGAAGATCCAACCTATCCATTCTGAAGGAAATCAGCCCTGAGTACTCACTGGAAGGACAGATCCTGAAGCTGAGGCTCCAATACTTTGGCCACCTCATGAGAAGAGAAGACTCCCTGGAAAAGACCCTGATGTTGAGAGAGATTGAGGGCACAAGGAGAAGGGGACGACAGAGGGCAAGATGATTGGACAGTGTTGTCGAAGCTACCAGCATGAGTTTGACCAAACTGCGGGAGGAGTGCCTGGCATGCTCTGGTCCATGGGGTCACGAAGAGTCGGACACGACTAAACGACTAAACAACAACAACAACATATCTAAATATATATTTTTAGTTCATTATAGATCAATTCCCAAAATATTTTTACTTTATCAGACGTCTCCCTTCCTCTCTTTCTAAAGTATGTTGTGAGAGGTGGGTATAATATTTTTAATTTTATTTTAGTTTCTATTTGCATACGTTTTGTATTTGTTTAAAAGCATGTGCATTAATAATCAAATCGGGTTATAAAATATCTTTTTCTAAATTAGGAAAAGCATGCACTGCCAATGTCCTCAGGAATTTTCAGCCCCGATGGAACTTCTGCAAGGGATAATGAATTATTACACCATCATATTCTAACAGCATTGGAATTTCCGGGCAAGAGAGAGCCACAGGTGAGGAGTGGCAGAGTGCATTTATCCCGCAACAAGACCTATTAATTTGCATGTCACTTCTGTTTTCAAAATCCCCATTTAGGGGCATATATGTTGTGTCACAGTCTTGTATTACAAATTACATTTCTACAGCTCCTTTGATAATAAGGACCTGTTAATTATCAGTTGCTTTAAACAACCATAATGGCTAGGGCGGAAAGAGCTTGCCATTACGGGTTTTAATCATTATCCGTCTTGAATTATTTCTCCCTCTGATTCCTCCCAGTTGTGCCCTTATGGCTGCGTACCAGCCATCACTTGAATGGCACCTCTTTAAATTTAACCAGCTCCTGGTGATTCTCATTATGCAATGAGGTGGTGCAGGGGGTTACCATAGGCAGGCACAAAGGTGCATAAGATTTTAGGGTTACCATATTCCCAAAAGTGAAAATCCAGACAAAGTTGTTGACAATTCAGCAAAAATCTGCCCGGATGCCATTTTGCAGCCCAATTCCCGGATAAGTCTGGGAAAACCCGGCCATATGGAGGTCCTACATATCTAGGAGAATAAAAGAAACAGGAATGGCATGCAAATCAGGTGAAAGGGTGGGGATCCAATCACCTACTGCCAAGTGCAGTTTGCTCCATTATAGCTGATTGGGAGGTCTTGTGTAAGAAACCCACATACCCCAAAGACCAGACTTCCAGAGATGAGGAAAGTGAAGGAGAATTGTACCAGAAAAGTGGGAGGGGGGACACTCACTATGATGCAACATTGTTTAACCTCCCCATTAATTATTATTATTATTATTATTATTATTATTATTATTATTATTTACTTATACCCCGCCTATCTGGCCAGATCACCCCAGCCATTCTGGGCGGCTCCCAAAAGAACATTAAAAACATGATAGAACATCAAACATTAAAAACTTCCCTAAACAGGGCTGCCTTCAGATGTCTTCTAAAAGTCAGATAGTTGTTTATTTCCTTGACATCTGAAGGGAAGGCGTTCCATAGGGTAGGTGCCACTACCGAGAAGGCCCTCTGCCTGGTTCCCTGTAACCTCACTTCTCGCAGTGAGGGAACCGCCAGAAAGCCCTCGGAGCTGGACCTCAGTGTCTGGGCTGAATGATGGGGTGGAGACGCTCCTTCAGGTATACTGGGCCGAGGCCATTTAGGGCTTTAAAGCACCAACACTTTGAATTGTGCTCGGAAATGTACTGGGAGCCAATATAGGCCTTTCAGGACCATGGTTATATGGTCTCGGCAGCGGCTCCCAGTCACCAGTCTAGCTGCTGCATTCTGGATTAGTTTTAGTTTCCAGGTCACCTTCAACGGTAGCCCCATGCAGAGCACATTGCAATAGTCCAAGTGGGAGATAAAACCAGAATGGATCTTCATTCAATAGCCAATGGTGTCTGATTTCCCTCAAGCTATGATATCAATGTATCTTGGAATATTAAAATATTGCAAAATGATCCAAAACCAAACCAGGGTCAAGAGAAGTCTTATTTTCCATTTGAAGTGAGAGGAGACCAATACAGTGGTGCCTCGCAAGACGAAATTAATTCATTCTGCAAGTTTTTTCATCTTGCGAATTTTTCGTCTTGCGAAGCACGGTTTCGGAAAAGTTTTGGAAAAGCTTCAAAAATCACCAAAGTCTTCAAAAAAGGCTACCACACCGCGTTCTATGAGTTGCTCCTCGAAGTCAAGTTGCAACTGTATTAACGGTTTTAAGAAAAAGGAAACAAAATTGCAAGACGTTTCCGTCTTACGAAGCAAGCCCATAGGGAAAATCGTCTTGCGAAGCAACTCAAAAAACCAAAAACCCTTTCGTCTTGCGAGTTTTTCGTCTTGCGAGGCATTCGTCTTGCGAGGTACCACTGTACTTTGACATTGGCTAGAACACACACACACACACACACACACACACACACACACACACCCCTCCAGTAGCAAAAATAAATAGATCTCATTTTTCTGTCCCAGAGTCTTTTGTTTCTCAAAAAGAAAACTCTGAGCACTTAAAACTACATCACTGTGCGGGGGGGGGGGGAATTGCCACAGCATTTTACACTGGCAAACTGAGATTCCCATCCCCGTCCCAGGCTACTTGTTTCCCCTCCCAAATGCTTTTTGTGGCACAGGAAAAAAATACTGATAATGGTAAGTGGCTGGAATCCAAGGACATTCCTAGTGCTGTGCAGGATACAATGTCCCAGAAAGCCTGCTTTATAGGTCTATGTCTTTGTGCATTCTGCAATCAAAAGTGCACCAAAGACAGTCTGCATTAAAGGTGGAGGAAAACAAGTCGCAGAGAAAAAAACTCTTAGGTGTACGGGTAACAAAGTAAGGTGTATGCATCCCATCTTCTGCAAACAACAACAGCAACATAGTCTGGGAGGCCACAGCTACCTGCCCAAATCCAAACTTCTGCATCTTTTGCTGGCTACATTCATAATCTCAAACTGTTTCACCCAAAGTTCTAGTTACAGACAGGAAGCCGTGTTGGTCTGTCGTAGTTGAAACAAAATAAAATATAAAAAAAAATTCCTTCCAGTAACACCTCAGAGACCAACTAAGTTAAGTTATCAGCCAATCACCCATTCCCACCACCCTTCTGAGTAATACCCCTCCCCACCCTCTCACTATATAGAAGGGTCTGGTGACTTCTGTTTCAGTGTATCTGAAGAAGTGTGCATGCACGCGAAAGCTCATACCAATAACTAACTTAGTTGGTCTCTAAGGTGCTACTGGAAGGAATTTTTTTATTTTAGTTTAGTTATTTTGTTTTGTTTCACCCAAGCCACACAGGCTACATTTGCACCATATATTTACAGTAAAGCACTATTGTTCCACTTTAACACTTATGGCTCATCCTGGGAACTGTAGCTGGCTGAGACCCCTATTCCCATAGCTCCCTGGGAAAATGAATTGATGGTTAAAACATTCTGGGAATTGTAACTCTGTGAGGGGGAAATGTCAGTAGCTATATGTCTTTTCAAGCAGATAGTTACCAGCACCCACCTGAGGAAACGTTAGCTATTAGCTAAAGAAAAAACTCCAAGTAGCTCCAGCTTTACTTGACGCCACACAAAAGCATTGATGTAGTTATTTCTACTTGATTTTTCCATTTAATTTCCCCTGCAATGGGACCCATGAGAGTCCAATGCATAATAATCCATAATAAATTCATTTGGGAGCCTATTTGTTTTACCTCTGCTCTCCTTTCCCATTCTCCCATAACATTTCACCCAGCACAAACTAACTGGGTGACATTATTTTAAACTTAGATCTACTGTGCTTTCGTATTACGGCAGACACAGATTTGATTGATGTGCCAAGATATATCTTTGACCGCATCATAATTATCAAAGCATTACAGCAGCAGCACCCCTCCAAATGCATGGCTACCAGTTGTTAATAACAGATTTGTTTAATTAATGGCACGCAGCAAAGCCAAGGTTGATGTTCTAATAAACAGGCCATTAACTTTCGTAATGACCAATTTGGGAAGATCATTACAAGCTGTATGCCATGCCTTATAAAATAAAATAAAAAGCAAGAGTGTGGTTCTAAAACCAATAGACTGCCTGATTTCAACAGAGGGGATTGCTTTGAAATGCTATCTTCATGCTTCTGGTTCTTGCCTCTTATAAGAAGTATTGGGCCGCTGAGGATCACAGCAGGTGTGCAAAAACTGAGGAGATAAAAGAGGATCTGACATTAGGGATGGGGAAGAACAAATGTTCTCTGTTCCCAAGAGCTGGCTTGTTTTCTCCACAATTTTCTTCACATAAACTAGTTCAACATGTTCATCCTTTGTCTCCTAAACGATGCAGGATGATGGATTCTCCCTGTTATAGGAAGAGATAATCTATGCCGTATTTACAAACCAGAAAATGTGGAGGAAGCATAAACACTCAGGGCAGGATGCACACACACACAGCTGTGCTGATAGGAAGGGGAATCAGCATATGACTCCAGGTACCACAAAGCATGTTCTCCTTGCGGTGGGGGCCAGCAAGACACCCCACTGTTGCTGGGTGGGAAAAATTTGTTGGCCACCTTGTGATTGGGCTCCCCTTGTTGTTGGGGAGAAAATGATGTTGCAAACTGGTGATTGACAGCATAAAGCATTTATAACCCCCTGCGCGCAGCGTTGAGCTTCCTCTTTTCGCTGCGCGCATCGGATTTCCCACACACCCTCCCTTTATTTAGGTTGTTCTTTCGGGGCAGGGGCCCCTGTAGGAATTTTGTCCATTTGGCTGATTGGCTGGTGCCATTTGGGTTTTCCTACTGCGTAGCAAATCGTCACAACTTCTAAGGTTGCGGTTAGGCATTGGTTGTTGGAATTGGTTGGTGGAGGGGTAAGTGCCTGCCCCTCCAATGCTGCTGCGGAAAGGGAATTCCATTAAAGGAATCCAGGGGCTCGCCATGCTTTTGTCCGAACCCTGACAAGGGGCTAGGGCCACGCAAGAGCCCCTGGGAGCATTTTGGGGGGAGCTGAGGGAAGGTTCCCTCCTCCAAACGCTGTCCCCAGAATGTTCTCCCATGCAAATGTCAGTCTGTCCCCATGGTGGTCAGATAGTCGCAACTAATGCCTAAGCAACCACTCATATTTGTACTTTAATAAAGTTGTGGCCAAAAATTTATGCCAAAAACCTTAAACAAAAATTCTGTGTGGATTTGTGTCTTTATTGGGGTTGGCTTGGGGACCTCGACACGCAACACACTACCTTTAACACACTGTGAAGGGACATACAGTGGTACCTTGGTTTTCGAACGTCTCCGTTGACGAACATTTCGGTTTTCGAACACCATAAACCTGGAAGTAAATGCTTCGGTTTTCGAACGCGCCTCAGAAGTCAAACATGCCACGTGGTTTCTACTGAGCACAAGATCCTTAGGCCTAGCTGTTGGCTGTTGAGTTTTCGGTTTTCGAACGTTTCAGAACTCGAACGGTCTTCCGGAACGGATTACATTCGAAAACCGAGACACCGCTGTATGAAAGTGCACCAAGAAGATTATTGGTTCATCTACTTCAATGTTGTGTTGTTTGACCGGTAGCAGCTCTCCAGCAGCTCAAGTAGAGGTTTATTACCAGGACTTACTATCCGAAATCCTTTAAACTGGAGATGAGCACAGCAGGATAAGCCTCTTAGCTTTCCTTTTTTGAAAAAGGAAAAAAAAGTCAATCAGATGTTTGCAAAGAAAGTTTATAAAGCAAAACATGGAGATAGCAAATGCAAAATGCAAACACAATCGTAACCTGTTCAAACTTTTTACAGCTGCAGCAAGTTTAATTTCCTATAGACCGTACTTCAACACAAGGATACTTTATTATTACCGTATTTTTCAGCCCATAGGGCGCACCTAGTTTTATTTCCCCCCCCAGGCGCAGGGCTGGGGAAGCCCGAGCTTCCCCCGACCCCAGCCCCCAGAACAGGCAGCTCTCCGCCAGCCGTGGGAGAGCTGCGCGACTTCGCCTCCTCACCCTCTGTCCAGAACTCTGCTGGTAAAACCATTCACCTCTCATCTCTCAGACCATGTGACACCCTTCCTTCCTTCCTTCCTTCCTTCCTTCCTTCCTTCCTTCCTTCCTTCTCTCCTGTCTTCCTGTTTGTTCCTGTCTATCTATTTATCTTAAAGCCTTCCATGGCCTTCCCACAGATCCTCAACTCTCCACACTCGTGCTTGGCTAGATCTGGGATTGGGATTGGTTCTCCAGATGGTCAGGGGTGGTCAAGGATTATGGGAGTTATCGTCCAACTGTGTCTGCAGATTCACAGGTTCCCCATCCTTGGCCTTAATGGACCGTCTTGATACAACTCGGTCAAGACGCTCATGTTTTCAATGGCAATAAGAGATAAGTGGAGAAAAGCTCTCAGCAAATATACTCCAGGGGTCTTTTACTCCTGTTTCATTTTCTGCTCCTTTTAAAAGCCTGTATTCCAGGATCTGAAATATGAAAATGATCCAGCATAAAGAGTTCTGGAAAAGACTCTCACTAGGGTTTGAAACAGACTACATTAACATTGATTCTGTCCAACGGGACTTTGGGAGCAAGCAGAGGAATAAGCAGAATGGACGGTAAAAATGGAGTCTTCCTGCACTATTGCTGGAACTGCTGTCTTCCAAAGTTATTGGAAGTTCACCCAGATGAAAATGGAGTTAATAGTGGGGTCTAGCAGCACAGAATGCCAGAACATCCATTAGTAGTAATCCTTCAGGGCTTTTCTTTAGATTATTAAACATTTCAAGGGAATAGCGAATGACCTGCAATCACATCACTTAGCAGCTGCTAACGTGTCACTTACTAAAAACCAGAAATGAAAAACCGTTATTTTCACCAAATGCGCAGCTGGGGTTTGAGAGAAACCACAGTGGTGTTGCAAACTGTGGCAACCGCGTTAATTATCCCAACGTAGCAGATAAATATTTGAACCGAAGGATAATCAAAGTAAGCATTGTTCCTCTAATATGGTTCAGGAAAGTCAAGAATTAGAAAATGAACATTCAACATTCTCAATGAGAGAATAGTCAAAAATCTTTGTCAGAAAGGAAGTCATTGGTCTTAAGAGCCCTTGTGTTGTTTTTGAAAATGCTCTCTATGTGAAACACAAGGTTTATAATTTAGATATCTTAAATTTGTACTCTTTGAGGTCTCGGCACTGCAACTTTATGCAAACACTGATTTTTTTAGAATTCAGATATTGAGGTTGGCTCCATAACTTGATGGTTAGGGTACTGGTCTTATAAACAAGGGGCAGGGAGATAGTTCCTCATTGGGGCATTAGCTTTTTCTTAAAGATGTTGGAATAGCTCAATTGGTTGATCATGAGCCTATTAATCTCAGGGTCAAGGGTTCAAGCTAGGCAAATATTCTTGCACTGCAAGGGGTTAGACTAGATGACCCTCATGGTCTTTTCCAACTCTACAGTTCTAAGACACCATTGGCAAAAAGTATGATCCAGTCCCCAATAAAGGTGAAAAGCATTTTACAGACTGAATAATGAAAGCCTGGATGAAATATTCAAGTACCATGTTCATCTGACTATGAACCTCTCCATTTTCTTCACATTACTGCTCAGATGCTACATTTGAGAAGGATTCAGAATAACCCATTTCTGCTTCTATGTTACTGGCATGCCTTGAATTGTTTAGGGGCTATCATTTACTTACCATGCAGCTGCATAAAACATTATCGCTACTAATGTGCTTGTGGTTTTATGCTTCTCACATGCAAAAATGGTAACACTGCAAGTGAAAGAGATAATCTCTCTGTTTTGAATGGACTAGAAATGAGTGGTCAGTCCAAAATCTAGAGTACTTGGGCACCTACTTAAACTGGATTAAAATGAATAAATAATAAATTCACAAATGAGAAACTTAACTGTTCCTCCTCCTTTTTTAAAAGATTTTTGTTCTTCTGGCATATTAGCCTCATATTTCTGGTTCTAGGTGGATCATATGTAAAACTAGCAATATAGCCAGCAAATACTGGGTGGGAATGTGTGTGGAAACATGGCTGTGAAGATGGCTGAGAATTAGCTGAGGTCTGAATGAGTGAACAAATTATGGGTGCTGCTCGCCTCTATGTGGTCACATTTTACTGTTGAGCTTTTTCTTCCAGATTTCTGTTGTTGTTATATGTGTTGGTTTTAATATTTTGTAGTATTTTTGTTAAATGGGAAAATGTATGAGGTATGGTAAAATAAAGGGAGAATTCCCTGGATACCTAGATCCTGGTTTGGGACAAGTTCTCTTTGGTGAGAGCCCCAGCAGAGATTAAAAATCACAAACATGCAACAAAGCAAAGTGTGGAAATACAGGCTGTTAGACCTATAAAATATCCCCTTCTAAGTCACTTCCAAAGTTCTCCACTTCCCTCAGCATAGAAAGAGACCACACCTTTGGTAAGTTAAAAATGGTTTACTTACAAATTCTTCAAAGGTCAGATTCATGTGCTTTTCCATACAGCAGCAAGAAAAGCCAGGCAGTATAACTTAGGTTCCAAAAATGGTCAATGTTTCTAAATTATTTGTATAGAAACACAAAGATGGCTTGCTTAAACCACACAGTCTAAGCTTGGAGTACCTCCTTACTGGTAGGGCTCCCACGGTGGAAGAAGAGTTTGGATTTGATATCCCACTTTATCACTACCCGAAGGAGTCTCAAAGCGGCTAACATTCTCCTTTCCCTTCCTCCCCCACAACAAACACTCTGTGAGGTGAGTGGGGCTGAGAGACTTCAGAGAAGTGTGACTGGCCCAAGGTCACCCAGCAGCTGCATGTGGAGGAGCAGAGACGCGAACCCAGTTCCCCAGATTACGAGCCTACCGCTCTTAACCACTACACCACACTGGAACAAGGAGTTTGGTAACCCTTCCTCCCAAGGTGAGAGGGTGTAACCTAGCAAAGCCTGGCAGCTTACTCTATGGTCTTAACTCATTCATGCCTTAATTTGAGTTAGGCAAGTTTTACAATCTGGTAACCAAAAACTCCCTGACCAGCTTACAGTGCTCAGTATTGTTTATTGAAACAATCCCTGCCTTTAGGCTCATAATCTACATCTCAAAAGAAATGGGGCAGGAGAGAGTGTGTTTATTTTCAGCAGGCATAGGCAAACTCAGCCCTCCAGATGTTTTGGGACTACAACTCCCATCATCCCCACCTAACAGGACCAGTGGTCAGGGATGATGGGAGTTGTAGTCCCAAAACATCTGGAGGTCCGAGTTTGCCTATGCCTGATTTTCAGCCTAGCAGGTCCAAGGACAACAGGCAATTTGAACAGAGTATTCCTTCTGACGGGCATGGCATGGCAGCATCTGCCGCTTAGCTGCTTGGCCACTCAAATAGATCTGTGGGGGGATTCATGGTTAGGAGTGAAGTCACAAGAGCAGCTTTACTAATTCCCTAAAACAGGGTCTTCTCCTATGTAGTTTCATGGGAAGAATAGTATTTGGGAGAGGGGTCCCCCAAATAATAATACCTTTATTGTCATTGTGTGACCTGTGTACAATGAAATAACCGAACCTCCCCCCAAAAAAACACTCAATCTCAATTGCACTCTGTGTGCTTGTCGCACAACACACCAATCCCAAAAGTCAGTTCCACTATATTATTTTCCATTCAGCAGACTACAGCCCACGGATAGAAACTGTTTTTTTAGCCTGATTATACTTCTATATCTCCTGCCTGAGGGTAGAAGATTAAAGAGGTGCTGGCCGGGGTGTGAATCATCCCTGAGGATTTTTCTCACTCTCCTAAGGCATCAATCCCTTGCGATGTCATCTAGCAGGCTCAGGGGACAGCCCATGATATCATGTGCTGTGTTCACCACCCTCTGTAAAGACTTTCTGTCCGTGGCTGTCAAGCCAACATACCACACTGTGATACAATATGAGAGGACATTTTCTACTGTGGACCTGGTAGAAGGAGGTCATCAATTGTTGTTTAACATTGTTCTTTTCGCAAGACCCTGAGAAAATGGAGTCTCTGTTGGGCCTTCCTAACCAACTGAGTTATATTATTTTTCCATGTGAGGTCTTCACTAAGGTAAACTCCCAGGAATTTGAAGGAAGAGACTCTCTCCACACAACCCTCCCTGATATACAACCAGGGCTAGTTCCCCTCTCTTCCTCCAAAAGTCCTACACCATCTCCTTTGTCTTACTAATATTTAGGTGCAAGTTATTCTCTAAGCACCATGTAGATACTTTTTGAACCTCCCCCCTATACTGAAAGGTTTCACCCCATCCCCAGGGCAGTCTGCTTCCTCCTCTTCTTTTTCAGCTTTCAAATGATGTATCTCTTACCACATCAGCAAAATGAGTCACAGAGATGTAGGGCATTCTTACATTAAACCCCCTGCATAAGAAAACCCTCACGATCATACTGTCTCATTGTTTATATAAGCTATTCCAGCCAGGTGTGATTTTCCCTTATAAAATATCGTCTCAGGAACAGAATACATCTATCAATAGCTACTCATAAAAATGTCAAAGGCAGACATTTTGGTAAACACAAAATCTCCTTTAATTTGCAAGACAAAGAACAAGGGAAATGACACAGAGTGAGATTAAATTAAATTAACAGGGATGGACTGTATCTTTTAGTTGACATGGCAATGAAAACTCATTTTAGGTACAGATGTGAATTTAGCAACGTGATGAATGTTGGCATACAGCAGAACATCATCCTGGCAGAAATAAAAGTTATAAATGACCAAATACCTAGGTTATCACCCAGTGTAGCAATCACAGGAGACATATTCCAATTTTCCATCTTTTGAAAATTGTTTTATCTCTAAAGGGTGTCTCAAGATATGTGGGGAAATAATGAATCAAGTAGAATCCGGAGATGTGATCTTCTGTCTATCCAAAACAAGTGAGACTCCATCAATGTACTTACAGAGGTGGGGGGGGGCAGCAATCAGACTAGTAGGGGTAATTTATAGGGTTGCAAGCTTCAACTGATTTCATCAATAAATGAATCAAAGAGCACAGCACAACCTGGCGCAACTAAGAATTTATACTGCTTTTTGTGCAGTCACGTTATACTCCAGTGCCTTATGTGAATGGTTCCCCCCCCCCACAGATTTCTCAGTCATTCTGACACAGGAAGAATTGATCTCCAATACTGTAAGATTTTTTAAAACAAAACAAAACTCGGGGATGCACCCCAACTCTCTCTCCTCACCAACCCCCCATTCCTAGTACATTAACCATCATTCCCATCTCCTGAAACTAATAAGCCTACCGTATTTTTCACCCCATAAGACGCACTTGTGAGGGGAAATGTCTGTGCGTCTTATGGAGCGAATGTGTGGTCCCTGGAGCCGAATTGCCCAGGGGCGAAAAGCAGATCATGCTTTTTTAAAAAAGAAAGAAAGAAAGAGGGAAGGGGGTGTTGAAGAGGGTGTTGAAGCTTTTTTAAAAAAGAAAGAGGGAAGGGGGTGTTGAAGGGGACGCGGGTGGCGCTGTGGGTAAAACCTCAGCGCCTAGGACTTGCCGATCGCATGGTCAGCGGTTCGAATCCCCACGGCGGGCTGCGCTCCCGTTGCTCGGTCCCAGTGCCTGCCAACCTAGCAGTTCGAAAGCACCCCCTGGTGCAAGTAGATAAATAGGGACCGCTTACCAGCGGGAAGGTAAACGGCGTTCCGTGTGCTGCGCTGGCTCGCCAGATGCAGCTTGTCACGCTGGCCACGTGACCCGGAAGTGTCTGCAGACAGCGCTGGCTCCCAGCCTATAGAGTGAGATGAGCGCACAACCCTAGAGTCTGTCAAGACTGGCCCGTACGGGCAGGAGTACCTTTACCTTTACCTATTTTTCACCCCATAAGACGCACTTGTGAGGGGGAATGTCTGTGCGTCTTATGGAGCGAATGTGTGGTCCCTGGAGCCGAATTGCCCAGATGCGAAAAGCAGATCATGCTTTTTTTAAAAAAGAAAGAAAGAGGGAAGGGGGTGTTGAAGCAAAGCCTCTGAGCAGCTGACCGGCAAGCGACTGGAGGGAGATAAAGGAGGCTGCCTGGGAGTGGGGAGGTAAAAGCACATGGATCCTCAGGATTTTTGCATTGGGTCATCCCAAATTCACCATCAGATCACATAGCATGTCCATGGCTATAGCTGGCACACACAAAAATCACGCATCCACTGTTTCCTGGGGCTGCAATGGCGCAAAAACGTGGTTACAAAGCATGGATCCACATGGATCCTCAGGATTTTTGCATTGGGCTACCCCAAACTCACCATCAAATCGCATATCATGTCTGTGGCCACAGCATGAACCACAAAAATCATACATCCACTGTTTGGTTCAGAATATTTTATATTTTGTTTTCGTCCTCTAAAAACTAGTTGTGTCTTATGATCAGGTGTGTCTTATGGAGCTATGAATATGGTACTTTCAATCCCTACTCTCACACTGTGTCCTTGTCACCACCCCACATCTTTTGGGGTGCACAACCACCCCCATGGAAGCCACTTGCATCTCTCTCCCCCTTGTAGCTACTAAGCAGCTGTTTCACCTTCTGCCCAGTTATGAAGATACCACCCCCTCCTATTCCCCAGAGCTTTTCATGCTCTGTCTTCCATCTTCTTCCATCTTGGTTCCCCACCAGAGGTACTGCCCCTCTCCTAACACCCCATACACTTCAGATATGGTACCAGGAATGAAAATCATGATTGCTGGAAGTTCTGTGGCTTATCTGAGAGCTCCACACTCCTTATCTCTCTCATGTGAGGGAGCTGAAAAGATTCCTATGTACAGTGGTGTGGCGATCACACAGGGTCCCCAGACGTTTCACCGTCTATTGATCCCTGCGCCACCACTTTATTTCTCGCTGCCTCACACCCAGGCCCTACCTGGTACAATACTGAGTCCAGTCAGGGTTAAAGTAAACTTCTGTTTATTTATTGCAGTTTAACAAGCATGTGGTTTCATAAACGGTATTGATCAATTACAATCATGGGGTGCCTATCCAGACCTAGAACTTCCGCTACCTGCTCTCACTCACTAAACCACCTCTCAGATATTTACTTGTCTTCCTAGCTCCTAACTGTTCCTGACTCAGCTTATTTCGCTACACTAATTCAACCTACCCACAGACTCTATCCCAACTCACTCCCATTCCAACCAACCACCCAACTCCCAACGAACTCCTCTTTCACCTCTCCCAGAGCTGGTTTTATAGTCCTTCTGACTCCACCCCCCTGAGTTCTGATTGGGTAACCTGTTTAACTATTTCACTTCCAGCACTCTCATATGTCAACGTCACAAGTGGTACCTCGAGTTAAGAACTTAATTTGTTCCAGAGGTCCGTTCTTAACCTGAAACTGTTCTTAACCTGAGGTACCACTTTAGCTAATGGGGCCCCGCACTGCCACCACACCATTTCTGTTCTCATCCTGAAGCAAAGTTCTTTACCCGAGGTACTATTTCTGGGTTAACGGAGTCTGTAAACTGAAGCGTCTGTAACGTGAAGCATCTGTAACCTGAGGTACCACTGTACATGGCTGTAAGATCAGTCCAAATGCCCGCCCAGTCCAGCATTATCTTTCCTGCCATGGCCAGATGCTCTGGGAAACCTACAAGCAGAATGTGAGGGGAGCAACTTAGCGGTAGCCGTCGTAAAGAGTTGCCATTGATCACCCCCCACACAAAAAGTGGAAAAAAAGGCACCTCCTTGATTTAGCAGCTTTTAAGACAATCTGTTTCCATACATAACAAGCAAAGAATTGCGCTGAGGTCAAAAAAGCAGCTGCTCCAGCCAGGAATTGTTAACCCTTGGCTGCAATGCACATTTGTACCCTGGGTGATGAATGAAAAGTACACACGTCTGTGTTCACCTACAGAGAGATGGAAAAGGGCTGCGGAAACGCTGTCCTTTCGCTCTGTCAATTGTATAAATAGGCTCCTGCCATGTTTGTGATTTAGCGATTTGTAACCCATGAATGCAGATAATTAATGTTTGAAGGAAATGTGAGCACCGCCGCTGTAAATCTAACCCTTCTCCGTAATCACAGCATCCATCCAGCACGACTTATGCATACCTCCCCTGTCTGATCATATTGATTAGTTATGAGCCCGTAGCCTTGCAATCATGACAGTCCGTCTATTAAACTTACTCCCATAGCGACATCACAAATAAAGTCTGCTGTGCATTCTAACCAATGCAAACAAACACGGGGGCCTCTTCACACATTTAGGAAGCCAGAAACCCCATGTATATTCCCCAGGCACTGCACAAACGATGCAACGTATTATATAATAATCAATGTACCATGGAGGGGGGAGGAGGAAAAATGCTCCCAATAAAACTTGGCACAACAACTCGAGAGAGAGTGAGGGGGGGGGATCACATAATTCCAAATATAGCAACAGTAGTCATAAACAAAGGGACGTGGGTGGCGCTGTGGGTAAAAGCCTCAGTGCCTAGGGCTTGCCGATCGAAAGGTCAGCGGTTCGAATCCCCGCGGCGGGGTGCGCTCCCGTCGTTCGGTCCCAGCGCCTGCCAACCTAGCAGTTCGAAAGCACCCCCGGGTGCAAGTAGATAAATAGGGACCGCTTACTAGCGGGAAGGTAAACGGCGTTTCCGTGTGCAGCTCTGGCTCGCCAGAGCAGCGATGTCACGCTGGCCACGTGACCCGGAAGTGTCTCCGGACAGCGCTGGCCCCTGGCCTCTTGAGTGAGATGGGCGCACAACCCTAGAGTCTGTCAAGTCTGGCCCGTACGGGCAGGGGTACCTTTACCTTTACCTTTAGTCATAAACAATGAATAAAACACTTTGAAATGTACTCAGAGTCGCAAAGTGATTTCATGCTCTTTATTCAGCTCATAGTGGTGAGGAGGAATGAATGTCCCCTCAAAGTATCTGCTTTATATACATTATTTACACAATGGGCTGCACATGATTGGCTAATTCCGGAATTCTACTGTAAGCCAATCAGGTTGTGGATTCACTTCTATCTGGAGCATGATTGGGTAGTTCCTGCCAACCAATCATACTGCTGCATTGTTCTAGGACCAATCAGACTGCTGCATTCTGAATCCTATTGTTCTAGGACCAATCAGACTGCTGCATTCTGAATCCTATTGTTCTAGGACCAATCAGACTGCTGCATTTTGGAGCCTATTGTTCTAGGACCAATCAGACTGCTGCAGTTTGGATCCTATTCAACTCAGTACATAATACACTTCAAAAAGCACACAAGCAAATTGAACGATTTCCACATAAATCATAATAAGATCTAAAAGCAAAGATACAAAAAATTAATATCAATAACAGCAACAAACCCTCCTTAAACAATACCCCAACCCGAGAGAAAGAGTACTAGCCCAGTATTATAAACATGGCATAGTTATAAGGGCCATGTAAAGTCACAAATAAAGTGAATATTCTCATGGACAATAAATACATATGGCTTTGCTACAGCTGGCTTTTAACATTCTGAATATATTCTTATTCCAGTCTGCATTTTGCTAATGCATATGCTGTGCTTGAAGAATTTAAGTTCGTTTAAATTAATTGTAAAAAAAAAATTAAAAATGGAAATTGTTGCTATTTTTATGTGTTTAAAATGTTGTGTAAATGCCTGGTGAAGGCAGTGTACCCTGAAAGGCAGGTTAGGTAAAGGTAAAGGGACCCCTGACCATTAGGTCCAGTTACAGACGACTCTGGGGTTGCCGCGCTCATCTCGCATTATTGGCCAAGGGAGCCAGCATACAGCTTCTGGGTCATGTGGTCAGCAGGACTAAGCCGCTTCTGGCGAACCAGAGCAGCGCACGGAAACGCCGTTTACCTTCCTGCCGGAACAGTACCTATTATCTACTTGCACTTTGACGTGCCTTTGAACTGCTAGGTTGGCAGGAGCAGGGACCGAGCAACGGGAGCTCACCCCGTCGCGGGGATTCCAACCGCCGACCTTCTGATCGGCAAGTCCTAGGCTCTGTGGTTTAACCCACAGCACCACCCGCATCCCGGAAAGGCAGGTTATCAGCAGGTAAATAAATAAATAAAAATAAGGCATATAGATGCTTGATAGAAAATAGCTATGTACAGCGGGTGGTGCTGTGGTCTAAACCACGGAGCCTAGGGCTTGCTGATCAGAAGGTTGGGAGTTCAAATCCCCGCGACGGGGTGAGCTCCCGTTGTTCAGTCCCTGCTCCTGCCCACCTAGCAGTTCAAAAGCATGTAAGTGAAAGTAGATAAATAGGTACCACTCCAGCAGGAAGGTAAACGGCGTTTCCGTGCGCTGCTCTGGTTTGCCAGAAGCGGCTTAGTCATGCTGGCCACATGACCCGGAAGCTGTCTGCAGACAAACGCCGGCTCCCTCGGCCTGTAAAGCGAGATGAGCACACAACCCCAGAGTCATCCATGACTAGACTTAATGGTCAGGGGTACCTTTACCTTTACAGTGTGCAGTATAATGGAGAGCCAGGGAAGTGATCAAAATGTCAGATTAGGACCTGGAAGAGACCAGGGTTCAAATCCCCACTTGGCTATGAATCTCTCTGGTTGACCTTGGACTGGTCACTGCTTCTCATCCAAACCTGCCTTGCAGGGTTCTGGGGGGTTAAATGAGGAAAGGAAGAACCATGTATACCACATTAAAAAGGTAAAGGTAAAGGTACCCCTGCCCGTACGGGCCAGTCTTGACAGACTCTAGGGTTGTGCGCTCATCTCACTCTAGAGGCCGGGAGCCAGCGCTGTCCACAGACACTTCCGGGTCACGTGGCCAGCGTGACATTGCTGCTCTGGCGAGCCAGCGCAGCACACGGAACGCCGTTTACCTTCCCGCCAGTAAGCGGTCCCTATTTATCTACTTGCACCCGGAGGTGCTTTCGAACTGCTAGGTTGGCAGGCGCTGGGACCGAGCAGCGGGAGCGCACCCCGCCGCGGGGATTCGAACCACCGACCTTTCGATCGGCAAGCCCTAGGTGCTGAGGCTTTTACCCACAGCGCCACCCGCGTCCAATACCACATTAGGCCCCTGGAGAAAAAGACAGGATAGGAAGGAAGGAAGGAAGGAAGGAAGGAAGGAAGGAAGGAAGGAAGGGGCAGACAGTGGTGTAACAGAGATGTTTATCTAGCCTCCCAGAAATTGAGCTGTGGTTGCTTACCAGGAAGGAGAGAGGGAGGGACAAGGCAGTGAGGAGGGCAAGGAAGGGCAGTGCAAACACAGTAGCAGGAATGCCAGATTGGCTCTGCTGGCGAGTTTGCGCTGTGTCAACCTCGCTGTCACCAGGCCCATTTCGGTAAGCGATGGTGACTCACCTGCCAGGAGGTCAGGTAAGCACCTTTGCCCGACTAGGCCAAACACTAATAATGTTGTGCCTTGAATGTTCCATTCAAGACATTCTGACACTCTCCAGTGATTTTTTCTGGGGGTATTCAAGGGCACGAAGAACCAGCACCGTTTGTTTTTTTATTCTAGAAGAAAAGTGCAGGTTAAAAGTGTGGCACGAACTGTAACAACTTCATGGTGAGTACCGGCACCTTCCCCCCCAAAGAAAAACACTGATATGTGCACTAAACGTACTCATGCAATGTCTGCTTCCTCACAATATGCTGGCCACCAACAGAAAGGTCCTTCTGCAACGGGAGCCCATTTCAAAACGTCCATCGTACAGGTTCCTTCCAGCATGCTGAATATAAATCGACAGGAGTCCTTATGTAATCCCAGAGAGTTCTGTTATACAACTCAAGGCCCCAGCAGTAAAAACAATAGAATAAATCCTTCCTCAAGGATGAGAAAATTCAATACTTAAAAGAGATGTCATGGAGCTTTGGTTTCTCAGGAACTGCTCGGGAAGTTTCCCAGTACTTAGCTAAGCAGGTTTTCAGCAGAACGTCGAATTATGTGTTGCAGAAAACACAAGATTGCTGCCAGAAGCAGTGGGAGCCCCCATGTCGATTTCCCCCTCCTTTCCACCCATAAAGTGCACTGGTGAAATGTACTATGAGACAAAATTGCATTGCTTCGTTTCTCTACCTCCACAGGCAGCAGGGAGAAGATTCACAGTATGTCATGCCACAACAGGCAGATTACTACCACATGTTGCAGGGAAAAAGAGAAGGTGCTTTCAAGCCAGGACCCTGAGTTTTGGATAAAGCCACTTCCGCTCTGCAGAGGAGGTAGGATTGTGGGTGTCACAGTCCCTCCGCGCGATTGGGGGAATCCCTGGCCTCGTCACCCCCTGGCCAGGCAATCGGCTGGCTTTGGGGGCGTGGCCTGCCCTATTTAAATGCAGGCCGGGGATCTCCCTCTTTTCCCGCATACCAGCTGTTCCTGTTTCCCACCCTCCCGCCCTATAAGGTTTTCATTCCTTGACCTTGCTATGGACCTTGGTTGGTCGCCATTGAGGGGCCTGGTAGGAATTTTTCCACTTGGCAAATTGGCACCAGTCACTTGGTTTATGCCTACCTCGTAGCAAATTGTCACAACTTTCTTGGTATTGGCGATTAGGCATTGGTATTGGTATATAGATGGAAGAGGGGAGGAAGCGCCATCACCTGCCTTGCATATTGAAGGGTAGTCCAATAAAGGATTACGGGGGGCGTGGCCTGTCCGAAGCCTATGGAGGTGAGGGCCTAAGGCACGCCCCCTATCAGTGACCCTGGGAGAGTTCCTAGTTGATGTGCATCAGCAGAATATCCCCTACTGGTGGTTAGCCCTTCCCGGACTTCAAGCGGACGGGCTGAAGCCAGATATAGTCGGTTAGGACCAATGCCTAAGCCAATACCACTCATCACCTGTAACCAATAAAGTTGTGGCCTTATTTATCCCATTAACCTTAATAATTGTATCGTGTGTCTTTATTTCCACTGGGGGCGGGGAGGCAGGAACTCGCCATGCAAAGGTGTGGTTCCAGCACACAAGGTGAATCCTTCTGCTATAACCTTTTTAGAAAGGGGAAAGCTGTGGAAAGGAAGACGACCTTTCTCCCTGAAGTGCTGGCTTTCTTCTTGCAAGAAATGTACAGGGACAGTATTCAGACAGATGGTACTCCACTTACAGGCTGAAGTGCTGCACTGCTCTACACTGCCTCATGCTCTTTGGTGTGTTCTTAGGCAAAAAGGTAGCTATTTGTCTGAGGGAGAGCACCCGTCCATAATCTGGCCTGGCTGAGGGATCTTTGTGAAGGATTTGAGGGCATTTTCTCATCCTCACCTACTCTTTTATGAAAAACTACTGCTATGGCAGCCACATAGAGACTGGTGCTTTCTACAGACTGGGGGGTTGCTATTTATATTTTATAGAGAGGCTCAAATAACCTATTTTTTTACACTGCCTTGAAGACAAAGCACATTTTAAGAGATTCCCCTGAGAAGAGTACATCCTTTTGAGGAAGGAAGTGGAACAGTGCTTTTTTTGTGACGGTACTCGAGTGGCGCTGTGGTCTAAACTGCAGAACCTAGGACTTGCCAATCAGAAGGTCAGTGGTTCGAATCCCCGCAATGGGGTAAGCTCCTGTTGCTCGGTCCCAGCTCCTGCCCACCTAGCAGTTCGAAAGAACGTCAAAGTGCAAGTAGATAAATAGGTACCGCTCTGGTGGGAAGGTAAATGGCGTTTCCATGCGCTGCTCTGGTTTGCCAGAAGCGGCTTAGTCATGCTGGCCACATGACCCAGAAAAACTGTCTGCAAACAAACACCGGCTCCCTCGGCCTGTAAAGTGAGATGAGCGCACAACCCCAGAGTCGTCCACGACTGGACTTAACGGTCAGGGGTCCCTTTACCTTTACTCACCAGTACGAGAGAAGCATTGCCTCTGCTGCTGCTGCTGTTGCCATTGGAACTTAATTTGCTGCTGTTGCCATTAAGAACTTAATTTGTTCTGGAGGTCCGGTCTTAACCTGAAACTGTTCTTAACCTGAGGTACCACTTTAGCTAATGGGGCCTCCCGCTGCCGCCATGAGATTTCTGTTCTCACCCTGAAGCAAAGTTCTTAACCCGAGGTACTATTTCTGGGGTAGCGGAGTCTGTAACCTGAAGCTTCTGTAACCTGAAGAGTCTGTAACCCACTGTACAGTCCTTTTACAACACGGGCAGCTCACATTCCACCCCAAAAAGGCACTGCTTAGGAAGAACAGTGATTGAAGAGAGGGGCACAGAGAGAAGAGATTTGCCCAGGGTTCCAACTCAAGACAGCAGCAAAGTTGAACATCAGCAGAGCCCCAATGAATCAGGTTGGAAGTCCAACTGTGATTGCCTCCATCCGCTGGCATTTAGAGGTGCAGCGCTTCTGTCCATGGGAGTTCCAGGACTGTGGCTAATAGTTAGTGATGGACAAGGGCACATTCTCTGTGAAATTGCCTTAATTCCTTTTCAAGCCATCTGGGTTAGTGTCCATCACCACAGAAAAGCAGTCTCGGGGACTGCGATACATCTGCTGCAATTTCTGATGAAAGAGCTCCTACAGCTCGCTGCTATGAGTCTCACACCCCATGCTGCGCAGCCTGAATAGGAAAAAAAAGAGTTTGGCAGAAGTACCTTATGAGGTATGTGACATAAAGCCACAATGAGAAGAGAGAGAGAGAAATCACCTTGTATGGTTCGTGAGTGAACCAGGGGAAACACAGCTCTCGTTTTCTGGGAGGTATAAAGGGAGTGACAGAGGCCTCAATTGGTCTCTTAACACTTTTGTCGCAAAATGCCCATTGCTTATTTTTCAATACCTGCAGTTTGCAAAGAGTCAGATGGAATTAATGCAGGACTTTCACTGGGAAATTCTCTTGCATCATTCTGCATAGTGGGGGAATTCAGGATGCCAAACAAATCCATCCAGAACATTCCTTTCTTCAGAACAAAAACAAATGTCTGCACTGCTGAGCCAATGGCCTGGATTTCATTCCAGGTGATTGATAGGGAATGAATGGACGCCACATGCCTAATGGAAATGTTAAACCAAACAGCTGTCAAGGGAAGTGAGTTGCTGGTTAAATGGAAACACAGGTTTTAAGATCCTGTGAATCAATATTTTACTAATTAGTAAATTAATTACCATCTCTCATATCCCAAAGAACTTGCATCTGTTGAAATGTTGCTCACGTTTTTTAGCTGTTTAGACTTACAGGCGCATTCCGGTTCACCAGAACTGTTTTCATTTTATCATTGCAGATGGAGCAGCTCTTAAATGTTTTTGTTTTGTTTTGTTTTGTTTTTTAACGTTGAGGATTGGGGGCTTTCAAGCAGCCAGAATCCAACTCACCTGAAAAGAAATTGCACCCTTGGGAGGTGCAAGGGAGACAGAGAAATTTGAGCGGAGAAATTAGAAATGTGCATTGTGAACAATGTAAAGCAAAAGCTTTGTGAGAACAGACGTGTTTTGGGGTTTACCAGTTCATTCTGTTGCCTCTTTACGAGTGATGACAATGACGTTTGTGCTACAAAAGCAATGACAAAGAGAATTAATTGCCCCAGACAGGGAGAGAGAGAGAGAAAGAGAAAGAGAAAGAGAAAGAGAAAGAGAAAGAGAAAGAGAAAGAGAAAGAGAAAGAGAAGGCATAAGTACTGTAACTTCTGTGTGCACTGGCTGCATTTGGAGTACACAGTGTCCATCTAAACTGAAATAATGATTCCATGATTTATTTATTTTTAACATATACTTTCTTCCTCAGGTGGAACTATGCAATTAAATTATGAAAACAATTCTCATCTAATTCAATCCCTTCCAGCTTATCCCACAGCTGACAAATTTACTGTTCTTTTTCATTGTTGTTAAAGATAATGGAAAATTTCAATTAAGTAATACCACAGCATTCCATTTAGGTTCTCTGGATTACGGTAAAGATTGTCACTGGCATAACATTGAAACCTCACACACACACACACATGAAACAGTACAGTCCAAAAGTGTTTACACCACCAGAATAAACTGGGGGTAAACTGGATTTTTGTAGGATACCCTGAGGGTAAAAAAAGAAAGATGGACAGCCATGTTTTGCTCCAGTCAGGGGTGGGTTGTGATGATGGTCTTGCGTAACTACAAACCTTTCAAATTTTTCCGATGCAACACCCTTAGGGAAGAAGTTATTCATGATGGTCAAGTGAAAGAAACTCCTCTCCCAAGGTCAAAACTAAATTTGAAAATAATTACACCAGAACCCAAGGGACTGAGAAGGCTGTATGAGTTTTGTGCATTCAAAGTCAGAGGAGGCTGCTTAGCAGAAGAGGCTGTGAAGTGAAGAACTCTAGGAGAGCAAACATGGGCTTCCTGTGCAATATATAGATTGGAATACTTATTTCTATATTCCTAGGGTGGGGGTCCATTAAAGAGATCTTCTCCCTTATTCAGGGACTGTCCCTTTCAAGGCAACACCATCTATCAGGCAAAAAGTACTTCGCTCCAGAATTTGGTGAGTTTCGTTCAAGCCCTAGGTTTGTTCATTTGCATTTCTTAGTGCAGACAGTATTGATCTGATGTGTGCAGATCTATTCTGATTATTACAGGAGGATTCTAGAAGCTACTAGAAGCTTCTAAGTGAGAGAGAGGCAAGCAGAAGCTTCATGATTGTTTTGGTTATGCCTTCTGGGAAGCTGGTTTGAACTGGTTCTCTTATATCTCTTTTAATTAACGTCATGCTGACTAGAAATATAGGCCAGAAGGAGCCTGGGTTTCACTTTCTCTTTCTATCTCTTTTGCTTCTGGTGTGGTGTTCTGTACATAGTATGCTTAATGTTAAGGTTTATTCTTATTATGAGTTAAATTTATAAGTTTTTGTAAGTGCTGCAGCTGGATTTCTTATGGACTGTGCCAATCCTGAATGTATTTTGATTTGTGGCCATTATGCCCATTTTTGCCTTCAGCACAAGTAAAGCTCTGCTGAATGAAGTACAATTGCATCTAGTCCATTTCTGGAATCTCTGAAACATGTTTCAAGGTTTTCCTCCACACGTACGACAAGGTTCTTGTTCACAAATTACAGTGCAGGGTTAGAAAGGAGCACTGTGTCACAGACCCATGGGAAATGGTTGCATCTGATCTCTGACCCCATGGCTTGGGATGGAGAACATAAAGTGTGAGGGCCAAACATGGCAACTCTCTGAGCCAGTGTGGTGTAGTGGTTAAGAGCAGTGGACTCGTAATCTGGGGAACCGGGTTCACGTCTCCGCTCCTCCACATGCAGCTGCTGTGTGACCTTGGGCTAGTCACACTTCTTTGAAGTCTCTCAGCCCCACTCACCTCACAGAGTGTTTGTTGTGGGGGAGGAAGGGAAAGGAGAATGTTAGCCGCTTTGAGACTCCTTTGGGTAGTGATAAAGCGGGATATCAAATCCAAACTCCTCTTCTTCTTCTTCTTCTTCTTCTTCTTTTCTTTTTCTTCTTTTCTGTCTCTTGGAATTCATCCCAGGCGAACACCCATCTCCAGCCACGACGTCTTTCCACAGGCCACCCCCTTATCAGCGACGCTTCACACACTCCCTGTTTCTGCCTGGCTGGAATGCAACCATGAAGTCTGATAATGATTCTTCTTTGCTTTGATGGACAGAGTGGGGTACATGCACTATCCTGCATCCCACCTCTGACTCCACCTCAGTTTAGCCATTTTTTCCAGCGTACCTTGACCAGGGCAGTAGCTGCACCAATAGAGCTTTCCATGAGCATATCTGAGAGGTCACGTCAACGTATTATTTCACGGTGGTGGCATATCCGCTGTTGCATCATCCTAGTGAGGCTTCTTGCATGGACAGGCAGCGCCCCCCCCAAAAAAACCCAGGCAACTCCCTAGTGCAGGGGTCTGCAACCCGCGGCTCTGGAGCCGCATGTGGCTCTTTTACACCTTTGCCGCAGCTCCGGGGCGGATACTAGCGAGGGGAGGAGGCGCATTGTGCGCCCCGACACTCCCCACTGTGGCGGGCGCTGTACTTGCTGTGACGTCGCATGGGGGCGGTGCGTGCGTTAGTCATGCACCGTCCCGACGTCACCTTCCCGCCCGCTGTCAGATCGCGGCTCCGGAGATATATTTGTTTTAAATGTCGCAATGGTTTTGCGGCTCCCAGTTGTTTTTTTCTTCGGAAACGGGTCCAAGTGGCTCTTTTTGTCTTAAAGGTCGCATACCCCTGCCCTAGTGGAATAATGACTCATGACAACGTGTTATGGGATTAAAATTGGCCACAACTTTATTAAAGATTCAGATGTAGGGAGACTTTGGCTTAGGCATTGGGCGTTTATCCCTCCCAGTCCCCCGCCGGGGATCTGGGGAACATCCCAAATGTGTAGGGATTGGGCCAACTCTGGAAAACGTATGTTTAAGCAGAGAGCCCGCCCCCCATTTTGCCGCAACTCAGGGGAGACCACTGACAACCTCTCGGAGTATGGCCAATGACTCCCCTCAAAACAACCCCTTTAACGGGGAACCCTGGGATCACCACCGCAGGGGGGGCGTGGGTCACTGTTTCACACACACACACACACACACACACCCATAAAGGCCGGAAACTGCCAAAGTTGTGACGTTTTGCTACAGGGAAGGCAAAACCTGCCAATGCAGGAAAATTCCTTCCCAGTCCTTCAACAGCAACCATCAATGACTGTAGCAGCGCCTGCATACCTGTAAAGAAGAGGTTAACCTGCAAAAGGAAGGCATAAACTGAGGGAGGGCAGGGTGGGAGGAGCTCTGGAGCCGACTGAGGACTCCCAGGTAAGTTCCACCCTCTATTGTGTGTGGAGGGCGGTCCTTATCCTACCTGGCCAACTCCCCTGGCAGCACGTCCCCATTTGGGATTGGTTGACTGTCTGAGGTTAGGCGGAAACCTCCAGGTATCCAGCGTGGGAGGGGGCAAAGCCAGGTTGTATTTTAGGGAACCATGTAGGATCGGGGAGCTGTGCATTTGATGTGGGGAGTGGTCATTGCCATATCCTATAGCTCTTCAGTCTAAGACTGCAACCCTAATGTTATGGTTTCGCTTTGCCATTAATGATTTACATGCATTACAGGATTATTGATTCATGTTTATGTTAATTTTGGAACTGCTCTAAGGATATATGGGATGTAAAAAATTATGTAATTAACTAACAAAATCCACAGGGCTTGCTTTGCATTATTTTTCACAGGGTTTTATTATTATTATTATTCTGCACATACCCTGGAATGCAACTCACAAATATACCGTCATTTTCACGGTTCCTTGTTCTTTCTTTCTTTCCTTCACTCATTCTTCCCAAGCAAAATTGCTTGGCTTAAAATGAGAAGTCTGCCTGGGCAATGTTACCAGCTGGGCCATTCACCGCAAGTATTATTAGATCCTTGGCTTTAAAAGGCTATTGCTTAATGTGGTGAAGTTTCACTTCTCCCTTCTTTTCAGCCCAGCTCCTCTGTCTGTATATCAGAAAATAGGAAATTCAAGGGAGATTTCAGTTTTGTGGAAGGAAATTCAAAGTTCCAACTAATGGCTGATCACCATAGCAACAAGAGGAGGAGAGGGGGAGAGACCTTGCTTTCAATCAAGGCTCCTTGAACAATTTGAGGGAGACTTTATCAGCTGAGGCCGGAACGAAAGATCATCAAAACTGCTTATTTTTGGAGGAGTGTATGTGGATGTTTTCCAGCAAGTTCTTGCTTCCATTACTAAGTTCAATTCAAACCATGGCAGCTCGTGCGATTAAAATGTTCTTCAGCATTTCCTAATGTGGGACATAGAGAAACCCTCCACCTTTGCCAATCTGTCGGTGGTAATCTGTCGGCTGCGCGCCAACTGTGGGCAACGATGAAGCCAGCAGAGCCTTGGGCCAGAGGCAAAAGAGGCAAGACCATACTGTGGTATGTAAAACTGCAGTCAAGTACAACATTCCTACAGTGGACATGTTAGGGGATGTTTTGTACCACTCAGGAGAAGACTTCCTGTTTCCTCCTGAGCTGGGATAGACTTCCACTACATGTGACTCAGTGAAGATGTGGTCTGTTGTACTAACTTAGAGGAACACACGGCCTCCGTGTTCTGATCAGTGTGTGCTCTCCATTTTGTATGCTGTGTGTTTGGAGAAGTGACTGCTTAGTCGCAGTCATTATTCACTAGTTGAGAGTGGATGTTTCTAACCTTTTTCCTGTTGGAGGAAGCACCACCACAGCTACTAATTATTCCAACCTCTTCCTCCCTCATCCCCTCAAAGATGTTTTCATTGCCTCTTTTATCATTCCACTTTCCTTCATCCACACCCGCAGATCGTAAGCACCACCTGACTTATCCATCGTTTACCTCCCATCCATGGCTGCTCACCTCCTTCTTCCCATCTTTAGGTTGATCTGCATCTATCAGCACATAGGGCAAAATATTCCTACATTTCACCAGATGCTCTTTGTGGTCCAACTCTACAATTCTGTGACTCTAATGTCACCTGAATGTTGAGCATCACAGCTACATCAGGTAGACTCCTCCTTGGTGTGGGAGCACAAGCAGTTAGAACCCCCCCCCTTGCAGCCCACCACCCAACAGCCAAGGTTCATAAACCCTCCTGAAGTTGTCCAGATCTAACTCACCCTGCACCATTTGAGCACTCCTGGCCCAGCTGTTTCATGGCAAACTGATGCTATGCACTTCTGCACGCTCTTCCGTCTCATTTGTCCTGCCCTCTTCCCTCAGCTCCCCCTGCTGGCCTCCAAAGCAAAGTAAGATTAAAAAGCAGCATACAAACGGGTGCTATTGTGCAGCGGTGGAGCAAGCTGATCGGGTGCCTGAGGCAGCGCACGTGCCCTGCGCCCAGGGTGGGGCCAGCCGGGACAGGACGCTCCGCAGGGCCTCCGAGGAGTCTGCCTGCCTCCTCCCTCTCAGCTACCCTACAGCTGGGGGGGGGCGGCGGGAGGACCATTTGGGCAGCACGGAGCCTGCGGGCGCCCAAGCCACCATGTCACTTCCAGGAGAGACGCGTGTCTCAGGCATGCTGTAGGCCCCACAGTGAGGAGGAGGAGTTAGCAAGCAGAAAGGCAAGCACCTTTGAAGTCAGTGTTCACCTTGACAGCAGAATCACTTTCCTCTTGCAGTTCCCCTTGAGCTCCTCCCTGCCAGCCATCTGCAAAAATTCAGGGCCTTTCCATTGTTGGTTCATATGTTCCAACTCTTGGGACGCGGGTGGCGCTGTGGGTAAAAGCCTCAGTGCCTAGGGCTTGCCGATCGAAGGTTGGCGGTTCGAATCCCCGCGGTGGGGTGCGCTCCCGTTGTTCGGTCCCAGCGCCTGCCAACCTAGCATTTCGAAAGCACCCCCGGGTGCAAGTAGATAAATAGGGACCGCTTACTAGCGGGAAGGTAAACGGCGTTTCCGTGTGCTACGCTGGCTCGCCAGAGCAGCTTCATCACGCTGGCCACGTGACCCGGAAGTGTCTTCGGACAGCGCTGGCTCCCCGGCCTCTAGAGTGAGATGAGCGCACAACCCTAGAGTCTGTCAAGACTGGCCCGTACCGGCAGGGGTACCTTTACCTTTATGTCCCAACTCTTAGCCCAGTGAAGAAGAAGAAGAAGAGGAGGAGGAGGAGGAGGAGGAGTTTGGACTTGATATCCCGCTTTATCACTACCCTAAGGAGTCTCAAAGCAGCTAACAATCTCCTTTCCCTTCTTCCCCCACAACAAACACTCTGTGAGGTGAGTGGGGCTGAGAGACTTCAGAGAAGTGTGACTGGCCCAAGGTCACCCAGCAGCTGCATGTGGAGGAGCGGGGAAGCAAACCCAGTTCACCAGATTACAAGTCCACCACTCTTAACCACTACACCACACTGGCTCAGTGAGTGCCGCTCAGCATTTTGTCACCCCCCTCAGTGGTGACACCTGGGGCGGTGGGGGACACCCACCGCACCCCCCTTCCTACGCCCCTGCTATTGTGCGTGTACTTCTTCCTCCTGGTTGCAGAGAGAGTACCAAAGTGGAATTTACTTTGAAATACTGTGTTCAGAATATGAGTATAAGCTGCAGGTTTACAAAACATCTGCCAGAATGTTGTTCCAGAGTGAGTGGCACCAGGCGTCTTGGCATTATTAAAAGGCAGTCCTTTTACCCAGAGAAATGTTTGCTGTCGCTGGGTGGGTAAAAATTGCTGTCGCTACGAGCATCTGGAACTTGTTCAATTGAATTTTTATCCCGACTGGGGCTTTTTGCAAGCTGCAGGCTCATGTTTTTATCTATTTCTGATTAAATATTGTCCACATAAATGCCATGCACATTTTTCATATTTAATTGTTATGGCTGAGAAAGTTTAATCTGTACAGAAATTCAGCATCAAGCCAGCATTGGCGGCCATCAAGGAGAAATCTGAGCTGACTGTTGTTCTGCAATTACATACAATGGAGGAAGTGGTATTCCTGTCTTCTGAGCTGTTTGAAGATGAGGATATTATTATTTTTATTATTAATAACATGCCGTACTTCATCTGAAGATCACTTACCTAAAATTACAAAAAAAAAACCACAAAGCCTATATCATAACAACAACAAACGTCAACAACCCCTCTTCCCACCAACACATTCAAAAAGTTGTACATAGTTAAATCAGCCCAAGGCTTGGCTAGAAAGGAAGGTTTTTGCCTGGTGCCTAAAGGTATGTAGTCAGTGCCAGATTTACGTATAACTTAAACAAGCTATAGTTTAGGGCCTCACTCTGTTGGGGCCCCCAAAAAAATTTAAAGGGAAAAAACTGGATGTACATTTCCAAAATATAAGATAAAAACAAATAAAATAAAACCTACATACAGCAACAAGGGACGAGGGTGGCGTTGTGGGTTAAACCACAGAGCCTAGGGCTTGCCAATCAGAAGGTTGGCGGTTCGAATCCCTGTGACGGGGTGAGCTCCCGTTCCTCGGTCCCTGCTCCTGCCAACCTAGCAGTTTGAAAGCATGTCAAAGTGCAAGTAGCTAAATAGGTACCGCTCCAGTGGGAAGGTAAACGGTGTGTCCATGCGCTGCTCTGGTTCACCAGAAGCGGCTTAGTCATGCTGGCCACATGACCCGGAAGCTGTACGCCGGCTCCCTCGGCCAATAAAGCGAGATGAGCGCCGCAACCCCAGAGTCGGTCACGACTGGACCTAATGGTCAGGGGTCCCTTTATCTTTACCTTTACATACAGCAACAGTGTTTTGTGTTGTGTAGGTGCCTATAATGTAAGTAATGGGCCCCGCCTGCTAGCCTGCTCCCTAAAATATCACTGGTTTGCTCTACTTCTTAATTGTATTTTAGTTAAACAAGTATTCTGATAAAATACATATTTTGTTACTTACAAAGGGCTTTAGATACCTATTAGGTCCATAAATGACCATATAGCATGTATTCAACACAAAAAAACAGCGACAATTTGTTGTTGACAAAGGACAGCTGGACATATAAAGGGCCCCATTACCTTCAAGAGCTTAGGGACTCATCAAACCTAAATCCGGCCCTGTATGTAGTGAAGGTGCCAGTCAAGCCTTCCTGGGGAAAGCATTCCACAAGCAGGGGGCCACCGCAGAAAAGGCCAGTTCTCATGTTGCCACCCTCCATGCCTTTCGTGGAGGGGGCACATGGACAAGGGCCTCGGGTGATGATTGCAGAGTGTGGGTTACTTCATCCAGGGAGATGCAGTATTGCAGTCCTGAGCCATTGAAGGCTTTATAGGTCAAAACCAGGACTTTGAATTGGGCCCAGTAGTCAATGCATTCAGGTCAGGATCAGTGTAATATGTTCAAGCCATCTTGCCCCACTGAATAACCTGGTGGCTTAATTCTGCACGGCTGAAGCTTCTGAACTGTCTTCAGAGTCAGCCCCACAACTGAGGACTTGTAGTCTTCCTGGCTGCATCTGTTTAGCTGCTGTTAGTTCAGTTGGTTCATTGGTTTGATCCACCAGGGCTCAGCTGACTTTCTCTTATTGAATGGCTTCTGCCTTTGACTTGATATGCAACCCTGAGCAGCTATCATCTCTCTATGTGTGCTTCTCTCTTCAGCCTTGGTTTTCACTGTCTATAAAGGCTGGGAGAATCTCTTGTTGGTATTCTAACTTTTACATCAGGCATCCGCAAATGTGACCCTCCAGATGTTTTGGAACTACAATTCCGATCATCCCTGACCACTGGTCCTGTTAGCTAGGGATGGTGGGAGTTGTACTCCCAAAACATCTGGAGGGCTGAGTTTGGGGATGCCTGTTTTAGATCCTAGTTTGTATTCTAACTTTTAGATCCTAGGAATATGAGTCGCACAAGCATTGTCAAAGCACTACCAGGAATGTTTGGCTCTAAAGCTGAGCTCTTCAGAAATCATTAGTGGCTGATCTTCTCACAGTACAATGGGTACTAATTAAAGGTTGTTGGTTATTCCAGAGAAAAGGACAATATTTCATCCATCGCAGAACAAGGCATCTCAAACATTCATCCTTCAGGCTTTCCTCTTGAATATTTTTTCACAGTGTGATGGGTTTGTCCAGCCATGAAGGATTCCTGGAAAAACAGTGCATGGCTATACAATAATGGTGAAGAACAATAAGTTCTGTCTGTGATTCCCTAATCATTATATGGTATGGCTCCTTTATGTCAAAACCATATCTATACATCTGCCCAGCAGACGCCTTTCTTTTTAAACCATGGAATCTATTTTATGGTGTTTTTCTTTTTAAATGGGTTCTGAAACAGTCACATCAATCCTCAGAAATCTTAAGTCTGACATCCTGTTGCATTTATCAAAACACTGGCAATATTCAGTTGTATCCTTGCTGCACAGCAAGCTTGCCGAAGCCTACTAAAAAGTTGCTAGGACTCGCATGCTGCTTAGAAAGGAATGCCATTGTCCGCACAACAAAAAACATACGAGGGGGAAAATAGAATGCCTTTCCCTTTCATTCACAGAAGAAGAAGAAATACCAAGGAAATAATTGCTTCAATTTTTCTTTCTCAAATATAAAGGCAAAAGCAGCTGAATAAAGAGCTGGACTAAATGCTCTATTCCCGGTAGTGGCCAGATTTTCAAAACATGGAGATCGGGGAATATTTCTGCACCATAAGGGAGGCTGATGTGTGTGCTGAAAAATCTGCACTGGGTGTATCAATTATTCTGTGCCCCACACATTAGGGAGATTCCTGAGTAGCAGCGTCTCTACATGAACAGTGGCATCATTGTGATGGTGAGAGCAAGGGTATACTGAGATCCCTGATGCAGTTTGTGCTAGAAGTAATCCGAACACATGAGTTCTTGAAAGTGCAGAAATATTGACTCAGCTATGCCACATAGTTAAACCACAGAGCCTAGGACTTGCCGATCAGAAGGTCGGTGGTTCGAATCCCCGCGACGGGGTGAGCTCCCATTGCTCGGTCCCTGCTCCTGCCAACCTAGCAGTTCAAAAGGACATCAAAGTGCAAGTAGATAAATAGGTACCGCTTTGGTGGGAAGGTAAACGGTGTTTCTGTGCGCTGCTCTGGTTCGCCAGAAGCGGCTTAGTCATGCTGGCCACATGACCTGGAAGCTGTACACCGGTTCCCTCGGCCAATAAAGCGAGATGAGCGCCGCAACCCCAGAGTCGGTCACAACTGGACCTAACGGTTAGGGGTCCCTTTACCTTTACCTTTATGCCACAGTTACTGTTAGATCTTGGAAGGTAAGGCCCAGTTTGGGGCATGTCTAGTGAGAGAACCACAAAACATAAAGCAAAGAAAATTGTGGAAATGTAGGCTACAAATCCTTTAAAATGTGCCTTTCCAGTGAGTCCCAAAATGTCCCCTATTAGAAGCATAGAGATAGACCACATGTTTAGTAAGGCATAAAATGGTTTACTTACAGAACTCTCCAAAGATCAGATTCATGTGCTTTTCCATACAGTAATCTGAAAAGGTGTGCAGGCAATTAAATTGTTGCTTGGTTACAAAAAGTAAAAGTCTCTACACAACTGGGAAAGAAAGGAAGGAAGGAAGGAAGGAAGGAAGGAAGGAAGGAAGGAAGGCTTGGAGACCCACTTCCTCTCAAGATGAGAAGTGATGACATAAGCTATGCCTGGCAGGACAGTCTACTCTATGGTTTAACCCCTTCGTGCTCTAATTAGAGTCAAACATGCTACGGTTTTATGAGGCTGGAACTCTTAAGTTGCAAGGCGCAGAGGAGGGCGTTTCAGTCTTTCTCAACCCCTGCAGAACAATATTTTTTCCTCTCAAAATCTTTGTTATGTTTATTTTTTAAAAAGAAATATACTACCTAAATTGTTTTATTTATTTCTTATTCATTAATGCATTTAAATCCCATCTTTCCTCCACGGGGAGCAAATGGGTGGGGGTGCCTTTTCCCTTTTTATCTTCATAAAACACTACTGAGAGACAGTGACTGGCTTTCACAGAGTGAGCCTCATGGCTGAACCCTCATCTCTCAGGTCCTAATATTTCATTTCCCCCTAGCTCAGTAACGACAGAATAATTCCCACATCATTTTCAAATGTGTATGAAGGCCGTCTGATATGTTCCTTACCATGTTTCACAAAATGCCTAAGAATGCGTAAGAACTACACAGCATTTCACCAGGCGCTGTGGATAATTGAGGGAAGGAAAAATATTGAATAAAAATATAAGTAGATTTTTAAAAACATTTGTTCAGCTTCCACATGAAGAACCTAATTCTGAAGTGAACAACAAAGCAGCCATAGTAGCAATGTCAAGTTATTCTTGTACAGTAATTCAGTGTTTTAGTAACAACTTCCAAGTGAAGAATACACGTCAACTACATTTTATAAATTGGGGAAATGAACCAAATTGGAAAAAGATGAGAAACCAAAATCGACAGCATTTGCCTCCCTAAGTGGAAGAACCCACTAGTTGAAGATACCATTTTTGTTACGGATGTTTGTATCAAATAAATAAATGATAGCGTTAGAAATAATGGATGATCTGGAAGCAATCTCACTATTCACTCTCATTTTACAGTGGTTTGCTGGACTCGCAAGACGAAAAGAATCCGTTCCGCAATTCTCTTCGTCTAGCGGTTTTTTCGTCTTGCGAAGCAAGCCATTGACAGCTTAGCGGATTGTTGCATACAGCGGTCTACGGCTTTTCGCGATCACAAATGTTAAGCGGCTTATCAGCGAACAGCTGATAACGCTTAGCGGCTTAGGAAAAGGGGGGGAAGCGAAAAAAAACGCGGGGACTCGCAAGATTTTTTTTCGTCTTGCGAAGCAACCCCATGGAAAATTCATTTATGCGAAGTGCTCCAAAACGGAAAACCCTTTTGTCTAGCGGGTTTTCCATCTTGCGAGGCGTTCGTCTTGCGGGGCACCACTGTATGTCAAATTGGGTGAAGCATGATACGATTAGTACAAAGATGTAATCTTCACACAAAGAATGAGGACGGAACCACTTGATTAAGAGTGAACTCTGAATGGCATTAGGCATGAGAAAGGCTCGCCAGAAATCTATTTATATGGAAAGCGCTTAGAGGTTTTTACACATACGGTACAAAACATGGATGCTTTAGTTGAGATTCCTGCCTTGAAAAAAGCAAAGGCACTAGGAAAACAAGGTTGGGCCAAGGAAGGGAAGCAAGAAAGGAGAGGTGAACCTGGCCAGGACCTCCATAGATAGAGAAAGCTTTCACATATCTAATAATAATAATAATAATTTTTTATTTATACCCCGCCCTTCCCAGTTCAGAAAACCAGGCCCAGGACAGCTAACAACAAATTTAAAACACTTAACTGATGCAACAAAAAACCAGCATAAAATACAGTATAAAATGTGAATAACAATAAATTCAGAATTCAAAAATCAATTTAGTGGGGGAAATCCATCCAATAAACATTAGATGATCACCAGGGCTAGCTGGCTCAATTAGTCCTATTTGGGCCAGCGAGGAGACCAGGGGAGAATTAGCTGTGGGATCCCAGAGCGGGTAATCTTCATAAAAAGGGGAGGGGGAGGGAAGGAAGGGGAATAAAAGATCAGGCTAAGTTCAAATTGAAAGCCAGGTGGAATAGCTCTTTATTACAGGCCCTGTGGAAGGAAGTTAAATCCTGCAGGGTCCTAGTCTCATGGGCTGAATCCACAAGCTAAATATAATAATAATAGCAACAACAACACCTTTATTGTCAATGTACAACCTGTGTACAATGAATATAACCGAGCCTCCCCCACACACAAACACTCAATCTCATTGCACTCTGTGTGCTTGTCGCGCAACACACCAACCCCAAAAGTCAGTTGCACTATATTATTTTCCGTTCAGCAGCCTAACAGCCCATGGATAGAAACTGTTTTTAGCCTATTGGTATGACTGATTATGGGACGCGGGTGGCGCTGTGGGTAAAAGTCTCAGTGCCTAGGGCTCGCCGATCGAAAGGTCGGCGGTTCAAATCCCTGCGGTGGGGTGCGCTCCCGTTGCTCGGTCCCAGCGCCTGCCAACCTAGCAGTTCGAAAGCATGTCAAAGTGCAAGTAGATAAATAGGGACCGCTTACTGGTGGGAAGGTAAATGGCGTTTCCGTGTGCTGCGCTGGCTCCCCAGATGCAGCTTTGTCACGCTGGCCACGTGACCCGGAAGTGTCTCCGGACAGCGCTGGCCCTTGGCCTCTTAAGTGAGATGGGCGCACAACCCCAGAGTCTGTCAAGACTGGCCCGTACGGGCAGGGGTACCTTTACCTTTATGACTGATTATGACACGGGTGGCGCTGTAGGTTAAACCACAGAGCCTAGGACTTGCCAATCAGAAGGTCAGTGGTTTGAATCCCCGTGACGGGGTGAGCTCCTGTTGCTCGGTCCCTGCTCCTGCCAACCTAGCAGTTCGAAAGCACATCAAAGTGCAAGTAGATAAATAGGCGGGAAGGTAAACGGCATTTCCATGTGCTGCTCTGGTTTGCCAGAAGCAGCTTACTCATGCTGGCCACATGACCTGGAAGCTGTACGCTGGCTCCCTCGGCCCAGTAAAGCGAGATGAGCGCCGCAACCCCAGAGTCGGCCACGACTGGACCTAATAGTCAGGGGTCCCTTTACCTTTACCTTTATGACTGATTATACTTCTATATCTCCTGCCTGAGGGTAGAAGATTAAAATGGTGCTGGGCGGGGTGTGAATCATCCCTGAGAATTTTTCTTGCTCTCCTAAGGCACCGATCCCTTGCGATGTCATCTAGCGGGCTCAGGGGACAGCCCATGATATCATGTGCTGTGTTCACCACCCTCTGTAAAGACTTTCTGTCCGTGGCTGTCAAGCCAATGTACCACACTGTGATACAATATGAGAGGACACTTTCTACTGTGGACCAGTAGAAGGAGGTCATCAATTGTTGTTTAACATTGTTCTTTCGCAAGACCCTGAGAAAATGGAGTCTCTGTTGGGCCTTCCTAACCACCTGAGTTATATTGTTTTTCCAAGTGAGGTCTTCACAAAAGTAAACACCCAGGAATTTAAAGGAAGAGACTCTCTCCACACAACACAACACCCCCCCCCCCCCCCGGATATACAACGGGGCTAGTTCCCCTCTCTTCCTCCAAAAGTCCAACACCATCTTCTTTGTCTTATTAATATTTAGGTGCAAGTTATTCTCTAAGCACCATGTAGATACTTTTTGAACCTCTCCCCTGTACGCTGATTCATCTCCACCAGTAATTAGACCCAATATGGTAGTATCATCTGCAAACTTAGTAATTACAGTGGGTGGATCAGATATTTGGCTGCAGCGCTCTAGCACACTTTGGATACCCTGAATTCCTTCAGTTTTTTCTTCAACAGTAGATCCTGCTGGTTTTTAGTTACGAAAATCAATACCTATAGACTAGCACATGGTTTTCAACCACAAGCAAGGAGAGGAAAACTTGAAGTCGTTCTATAGTCTGATGGGTATTGTCAGGGGTTCAGGGACAGAGGCACAAGTGAGGGAGGAGGCGGAGAGCGAGGGGGAAGAATCCCAAGACAGCGAGGAAGAGGATGACGATGAGTTGAGGGATTCCATGAGCCTTTCAAGTGAATCGGAGGATTCCCAGAAGTGGAATGAACCATCTTATGAATGAATAAAAATGGTTCACACAACCAAGTAACAATCCTAACACTGGCTGTTAAAAAACAAACACAACATAAATGATCCCTCCCAAATTTATCTCTTGTAAGATTGCCGCTAACTGCTCTGCAGTGCTGTGGCATTTTTGCACAGTTAACAAATGATCCATAAGAATGCAATCTACATCTGGGCTGCTACCAGGAAATGGATCACAGTTAAGGGCCCCCCCCCCAAGCATAAAAATGGAAAACAATACATTTTTCTAAATTCTTCCTGTTGGAATGCTCATTACTTTATGCTCTGTAAAAATTACATCTTCCTCAGTTGTGGAAGATAAAGGCAAAAAAACCCACAACAACCCCTAAATATTACCAAGTAACCATCCAAAAAGTAGTTGTCATAGTCTGAAGGCTACATTAGTAAAACATACAAAATGCCATTCTTATTCATTGAGATTAATAAATGATGTGTTTTTAAAGGTCAGGCTTTCACTGTAATCACTGCTGTGGGGAAGCAAAGTGTGAGGTGAATATCAATGGTCTATGTGCAATAAGGGAAGCCCCTTACACTTATTGGTTGAGCTGCTGTGATGTCACAGAAGAGTGAAGCAGGTAAAAAGATCTCTGGCTGCCATTAATCATATAGGGAGGGAGTATAGACGCAGGTGGCGCCAGGGGCGTAGTGTGGGTTGTCAGCACCCGGGGCAAGGCAAGTAATTTGTGCCCCCTAACCCGTGGATTTTAGTAGGGGCAGAGAGCTGCGAGTGCGAGCGCGCCCCCCCCCAGATGTTGCGCCCGGTGCGGCTGGCCCCCCCTGCACCCCCACGCTACGCCACAGGGTGGTGCTGTGGTCTAAACCACAGAGCCTAGGACTTGCCGATCAGAAGGTCAGCGGTTCAAATCCCCGCAACGGGGTGAGCTCCTGTTGTTCGGTCCCTGCTCCTGCCAACCTAGCAGTTCAAAATCACATCAAAGTGCAAGTAGATAAATAGGTACCGCTCTGGTGGGAAGGTAAACAGTGTTTCTGTGAGCTGCTCTGGTTCGCCAGAAGCGGCTTAGTCATGCTGGCCACATGACCCGGAAGCTGTATGCCGGCTCCTTCGGTCAGTAAAGCGAGATGAGCGCCGCAACCCCAGAGTCGGCCACGATTGGACCTGACAGTCAGGGATCCCTTTACCTTTACCTATAGACAGATAAGAGGGTGGGAAAGAGGGAAAATGGGAAAATACCTACGTATTAGTAAAGGTTTAAAATGGAAAAAAATGGCTAACAGGCCCTCCAAGTGTCCCTATTCTCCAGGGACAGTCCCAGATTTACAGAAACTGTCCCAGTTTTTTATTTGATCCCAGAATGTCCTGCTTTTCCTTAAGACATCCCTGTTTTCAGCAGAGAAATGTTGGAGGGTGCGGAGTTTTATGTGCCCCCCAAGCCAAGGAGATAAGTAACTTTAGAAGACATCTGAAGGAAACCCTGTATAGGGAAGGGTTTTTTTTAATGTTTTGTTATGTTTTTATATATGTTGGAAGATGCCTAGAGTTGCCAGGGCAGCCCAGTCAGATGGGCAGTGTATAAATATTATTGGGTCTGTTACTCACAGTGGGTCTACTCTGAGTAGAACTTAGCTGGACACAACCGGAAATTTCTATTTCAAAGCTAATAGTCAACACAAACCCACATTACTCAAGTGTTTTTGTGTGTGTGTGTGTGTGTGTGTGTGTGTGTGTGTGTGTGTTTTCCATATTATCCCTGGGAAAACAGTCATTATTTCACTTAACAGTTCCAAATTAGCCCAATAGATCTTTCCACCAACCCAAGAAGTTGGTCATGATCCTTCCTGAAAATGAAGTGACTGTATAAAAGGTAAAGGTAAAGGTACCCCTGCCCGTACGGGCCAGTCTTGACAGACTCTGGGGTTGTGCACCCATCTCACTCAAGAGGCTGGGGGCCAGCGCTGTCCAGAGACACTTCCAGGTCACGTGGCCAGCGTGACAAAGCTGCATCTGGCGAGCCAGCGCAGCACACGGAACCGCCGTTTACCTTCCCGCCAGTAAAGGTAAAGGTACCCCTGCCCGTACGGGCCAGTCTTGACAGACTCTAGGGTTGTGCGCCCATCTCACTCAAGAGGCCGGGGGCCAGCACTGTCCGCAGACACTTCCAGGTCACGTGGCCAGCGTGACAAAGCTGCATCTGGCGAGCCAGCGCAGCACACGGAACGCCGTTTACCTTCCCGCCAGTAAGCGGTCCCTATTTATCTACTTGCACCCGGGGGTGCTTTCGAACTGCTAGGTTGGCAGGCGCTGGGACCGAGCAACGGGAGCGCACCCCGCCGCGGGGATTCGAACCGCCGACCTTTCGATCAGCAAGTCCTAGGTGCTGAGGCTTTAACCCACAGCGCCACCCGCGTCCCTATAAAAGGGCATTTAAATATTACGGAGTAGCAGACCACGAGCAAAATCCAAATTCAAACGGGGAGGTTTGTTTTATGCATAAGGTGTCTCAACTGGGCCAGGTGGCCCCACCCTGATAGATGCTTGAAGAAGTCATAAGGGCATAAACACAATTCCCTGGCAAACTGCTACTTTTGCAAGCGTAGAATTATTTTCATTCAGCAGACTCTGTAGGCTGCTCTCCGCAGCCCGAGATAAAAAGTTTTGCTTTAGAAGCAGGAATGTTTAAAAAGACTGATGCCATGGGGAGGGGGGAGGGTGTGAAATCAGGGAACTCCGCTTCTCCCATAACAGGTTGCAAGGGACTTTCAAAGCTGAGTGGCAGCTCAGTCCAAGAAAATTCAAAGCAGACCAAAAGGGAACAGAGGCGTACAAGTCCACGGATATGCTTGATAGTTTCCATGGCTGGAGCATCGCTCTGAGTGACAGATAATTCATCTTTTACCAGCTGCCATTGCCTAGAGACCAGCCTCGCAGTTGTTTTCGGCTAAATGTACATAAACTGAAGCGTTTTCAGGCAGGAAACCAGATGTGACAGGGACAACCCCAGACTGTGACAGGGACACCTGGGTTAATGATGACTGATGCCATAAACGCTTTTCATAAAGTCCACACCGGCCATGCTGGGTATTTTTGCTGTCATTTATGGAGTGTTGCCAAAGACTTCAGCTATAGGGGGCCTTAAGGTCAAGGAGAAAGGAATGGAGGTGTTAAATAGCAAATTAGACTGGGCTGGGAGGGGAGAGACAGAGAGAATATTACGGAAAGTTAGGTTACGTACATAGCACAAGGGAAATCCTTTCCATTTGTGGTCTGTTTATGGGCAGTCCTGAAACGTGGGTGATGCCATCATTGACCACCACTGGCCCCTAAGCACGCAGTGAGGTGTGTGGTGCACTGGAGCATATAAGAATAAGAGAAAAATATTATAAATTAGTTTGGAGCTGGTATTTAACACCAGTCAGATTAAATCAAATAAACAAGGAATATTCGGTGTTATGTTGGAGGGGATGCCAGGAAACAGGGAATTGTGTTCACGTGCGGTGGGGGGTGTAAATATGTACAATTTGTTTTGGCAAAGGGTGTTTAAGGAGATAACAGAAATCACTGGGTTAAAGCTAACCGTAAGTCCAGAGGTAGCATTATTATCAATTTACGATGAGGTGAAAGGTTTGCTCACAAATTTATTGACAGCTGCACGAATTATTATCGCTAGGAAGTGGAAGGGGCAAGCAGAATATAAAATGGAAGAATGGTATAAAGAGGTGTGAGGTTTTAATGATAAATTAACATGTGCCATTAAGGTAAGATGGGGAATCTGCAGGAAAAAAGATTTTTGAGGAGATACGGAGGGTGTCTGTAGAATTTGTACTGTTAAAACGGAAAGGGGTCAAACCATCGCAAGAGGTGCTGAAATTTTGGGAGGTTGGATAGTTACAATGGAATGGTCTCGGTGGTGGCGTGCACATTTTTACAGTCCTACCTCAGGTTACAGACACTTCGGGTTGCACAATTTCGGGTTGTGCACCGTGCCAAACCTGGAAGTACCGGGACGGGTTACTTCTGGGTTTTGGCACTTGCACATGCGCAGAAGCAGTAAATTGCACTTTGCACATGTGCAGAAGTTCTGAATCATGACCCGCGCATGCGCAGACGCGGCGCTGCGGGTTGTGAACGTGCTTCCCGCAAGGATCATGTTCACAACCCGAGTGTCCACTGTATT
The DNA here is from genome assembly GCF_004329235.1 of Podarcis muralis. NCBI lineage: Eukaryota > Metazoa > Chordata > Lepidosauria > Squamata > Lacertidae > Podarcis > Podarcis muralis. The sequence continues at coordinate 2,758,041 of NC_041324.1, forward strand.
CTTTTTTATTTATGATTATTGCTTTGTAAAAAAAAACCCAACTTTGGAGATCTGAGTTCTCCAGAGCACTGTGTGAGCTTTGTATCCAACTCAAACCTTGTTATCCAGCCTTAACGTCACCTTGACTTGTATCCCACCTGAAGCAAGTCCTACCTGGCCTTGTGTCCATTCTAAAATCTCTCTCTCTCTCTCGCTCTCTCTCTCCCTCAGGTGGGCTTTGCCCTGTCTCGCCACATGACAGCTGCATGTGCATGTTGTTCTATTATGTTAGTGCTGCACATGGAGTTGTGCACAGGTCATGAGCTGTGCTAACCCAGAAGTAGTTGCTCCTGAATGCGAACTTTGCCCTGGGATGCGAGCGTGCAGCAGGAGGCACACTTTCGCTAATGGCACCTCATGTTAAGAATAGTTTCAGGATAAGAACGGACTTCTGGAATGAATTAAGTTTGTAACCAGAGGTACCACTGTAAAAGGATGAGGGAGAGATTTGATTCTGTTTCCATTTAAAGGGGAACTTACACAGTTTGCACTTTTCAAAACAATATGCCCTCAGAATTTGTCCAATGTTCACAAAATGAATGCCTGCACTAAGGTTTGCATTTGATATGGGGAAATTGCAAAATGTTAGGAGAAATTGCATGGAGAAATTGCATAGTAGCAGAAATCCACAGGAAAATGCTAGTTAATTTTGATGAGAACGTCACTGATGTGAAAATGAAATGGACTTAAGACTGGGGAATGAAAAATGGAGAGAAACAGAAATTGACATATCTTCGCATCCCTGTTGATGGGGAGTCAGCCCTGACCAGGTAAGTTCCTTTTACAAATTCAGTGTCTCATGGTGTAAATATACCAGGGCCAGAGCCAGGCTCACTCTGCCCCTTTTTGAGGCATTTCACATGTCTTGCCAATCATCAGTGCCCACTGAAGATGGCAGGCCACGCAATATGTTCCCAGATGCTTTTCCAACCCTGCAGGGATAACCCACTAAAACAATTCCCTTACGTTATTTTAAAGGTTGCGATTGTAGAGGAACGTTGGGAAGGCAAGATCTGAAAGGGGAAAGAAATTAGCAAACAACCTTCAAATTAGTTGCAGAGAAGTGCACAAAACGAATTACCCGCAGTTTGCAGCCCTTCATGAATAATTCAAATCCCCCCATGTCAGTCGATCTAATTAGTAATCATCCAAACTATTCTTAAATTATCTGGTTTTAAGTTACTTGCATAGCAACTATCTTCTGTTCTGATATAATTATTAATCCATTTGCAAGGCAGCACCTTCAATTTGCTCGCTGCAAAAAGCACACCATCCATTTAGATTATGAACGGTCCTTCTAACAAGTGACCTTTCAAGTGCTCAGGGCCACAGTGTATCTCCCAGATGAATAGGTATTCCTTAAGCCCTAGCAGTACATATCGGGCATCCTGCTGGTTTAACTGGCAAGAAATGCGGAAATCCCTACACAAAGAGAAACAAAACCTAATCACACAGGATGTAACGAGTTACAACTGCACACCTTCCAACATTTCACAGGTGAAACTAGGAACACCAAAATAAAATAAAATAGGAATGCAACTGCAACATGCATTTTCTCAAACCAGGATCACTGCCTAAGGCCCTCCCAACACACACACACACACACTCTTACACTTTGCAGAAGGATCTGTTCTATATCCTTTGTGGTGTATTCATTTATTCTCTGCTAACCTGCCTACTGATTTAAAAACAAAAACACCATGACCCAGTTTAGACAGAACATGAAACCCTGTTTCCTTGCTATATGAACAAATTGCATGGAGCCTTAGGCTTGCATACTCACTTTCCCCCTCGCCTCCTCTTTCTCAGGTGCAAGGAGATTAGAAGCACCCACTTCCACTTTTAAACAAACCACAGTTTCCTGTTATATCCAAACTTAGTAAATGACAATGAGCAAGGAGCAAAAAGTGTTGTTTGTTATTGCATCTATACCTGGTCTACTTGCTTTAAGAGATTTCTTATAAAAATATAGGTGCTTGACATTCTGCCCAGTTCAAAATTTACCTCTGCCTCCACAATGTGTGAAACATCGGGCTGTGTACACTATGGAGCCTAAGTTTTCAATCTTAGAAGAAAATTAAAGATGTTCATGGAAGAGAAAATGGAGTCCCTGGATCCACCAGACTTGCACAAAACTCTGGGTTGCTGTTTTCTACATGTGTGCTTCATGCCTGCCCCCCAGCAGCTATATAAAAAACAAAACAAAAACGACCCACCCACACAAATGCACTTTAGCAAGTCCACAGCTGGGTAACATGCAACTTTATGAGGGATTTTATTTTTCCATGGATATGGAGACTCCAAATCAAGGGGGGGGGGAGTGTGGGCTGCCACTTGGATGAAGACAGTGTTGTGTGGATAATGAGAAAAGCATGCACTCCAGGGATGCATCAAATCCATTTTCAGCTGTCTTAATGTTTCTACAGCTTGTGTAGAAAAATGCTGTTGGGGGTTGTGTGCATCACTGCCTGGAACCCACAGAAATCTTTAACGAAGGGTGCTGTGGAGCTGAAATCGGAATTGAATGAAATGTTCCATTGTGAGCTATTGTCAGGGACCGTGCCGACGAGCGCTGCACTGAGGAAGAATGGTGGGAGCCACCCCCTCTCAACAATCGTGATCCTGAATCTTCCAGGATCAGGAGGACAGCATAGATTTGGAGCAGTGGTTTGCAGAGGGGCATAGTTCAGAAGGCAGAAGCTGGGAAATACTGGATGGGGAACAGCTAGCAGAAGAAACACTAGGAGAGAGTTAACAGATACACAGTCTCTGGACAGCATTCAACCCCCATCCCCAAAGACACGGAGAGCTCAGAGAGTGTCAAAACAAAAAGCACAGAGGGTAGAAGCTCAGTGTGATGGCCTGGGATTCGGATTCGGATGCTGAACCTGAGGGATCCCAGCCTGCACAGGATTCCCCGCCTCCAGAACCAGCTGAACCGGGGCTGGGGCATGAGCCTGAAGGGTCCTCACCTGTGCTGGATCCTCAGGTGCAGGCATCAGCTGAGTCTGCTCTGGCTCCTGAGGTGATGGAGGACCCATTGCTTGCAGGTGCTCCACTCTCAGCCCCGTCTGAAGAAGCTGAGGTTGCCTCTGGGTCCGGTAACCCTCCAGCCTCTCCTGATCTGCAGAGGCTCAGGGCAGAGAGGCGGAGGGAACTAAGTTCCCGCCGGAGGAGTGCTCGCCTCTAGGCCAGGAGAGGCGAGTCACCTGAGGATCGGGGCCGCCCTATGCCTCGGGGCAGATAAAAGCCAGCCAGCCCCAGTCCCAAGTTGCGGGAGCAACATTAATGGTTGCTAGTTCCTGCCTGAACCCTGCCCTGCTTTCCTGCCTGAGCTCCTGACCTGCCCTGGCTCCCTGCTTGCAAGCCTGTTCCTGACTTCACGTGGCTCCCTGCCCTGCACCCAGCTTCAGCTACTATGGACTGCCTCCATGTTGTGCCTTTGACCACGGACCAGACTTGGACCTTGCCTCTCAAGTAAACCAAGGGACCAGCACACTCAGATTACAAGATGTAGGAGTGACATAGATTAATAGTTACAGAGGCGGGGAGTAAGCTTTAATTGGGAGCACCACCATTTCTAGGGAGACGTGTTCTTTGTTCTCTCACTGTGATTATTAAAGAATCTAACTGGTAAGACATTCCTTTCATTTAATCTTCTTATTTACTGCCACGGGGGAGGAAGTCGATTCCCCAAAGCCTGACAGATATAAAACGGTTTTTTAAAAAATCATTTTCAGAGCATATTTTTATATCTGTGTAGATGCAGCCCAAGTATTTCAGTAGCTACCCATATCTTAGAATGTGACTCCAATGTCAATGGCCACAAATTAACAATGTGGGAAGCAATTTCAGGCAGAGGATGAAATAAAAGGTAAAGGACCCCTGGACAGTTAAGTCCAGTCAAAGGTGACTATGGGGTTGTGGCGCTAATCTCGCTTTCAGGCTGAAGGAGCCAGTGTTTGTCCGCAGGCAGCTTTCCAGGTCCTGTGGCCAACAGGACTAAACCGCTTCTGGTGTGAACACCGTGATAGAAACCAGAGCACATAGAAATACCATTTACCTTCCCGCCCCTGCAGTACCTATTTATCTACTTGCACTGGTATGCTTTTGAACTGCTAGGTTGGCAGGAGTTGGGACAGAGCAACGGGAGCTCATCCTGTCGCACAGATTCGAACTGCCGACCTTCCGATCGGCAAGCCAAAGAGGCTCAGTGGTTTCAACTACAGTGCCACCCACGTCCAAGAGGATGAAATATGAGGGGTGCAAAATGATTTCTAAAAATGTGTAATTCAAATAACTTTAATGTTTCTTTCCTGGACATGATAGCTAACTTCTCTATCCAGAAGTAAGGGGCCACTGAAGCTTCCGCCTGCTGACATATAGTTCCCAAGGGGGAGGACAAGAAACAGGGGAAAATATTAATATTTGAGATGGATGAGTAATTTGATTTTGTTTGCATTTTAATGGGGAACTAACTACCGTATTTTTCGCCCTATAGGACACACTTTTCCCCCTCCAAAAATGAAGGGGAAATGTGTGTGCGTCCTATGGGGCGAATGCAGGCTTTCGCTGAAGCCTGGAGAGCGAGAGGGGTCGGTGCGCACCGACCCCCCTCTCGCTCTCCAGACTTCAGGAAGCTCTGCGCAACCCTCGGGAGACCGGCTCCGAGGGTTGCGCAGAGCTGCCTGCAGTCCCGGGCTCAGCGCACTTCTCCCCATCGCCAACCCCACAAGCTCGGGGGACAGCGGAGAGGCAGAGCGCGCCTTCCCGCTGTTCCCCAACCTGGTTCTTCCAGCCCAGCACCTGGGGGGGAAATAAAAAAAAATAAAAAAAAAAATTCTTGAAGTGTAAAGAGACTGAAGGTACCTTCTACCACCTTTGGTGGACATGCCCGAAGATTAAGGCCTTCTGGGAAATGATCTATAATGAAATCAAAAAGGTACTTAAATGTACCTTCGTGAAAAAACCAGAGGCCTTTCTCTTGGGCATTGTCGGCCAATTGGTGACAAAGAGGGATAGAACTTTCTTTATGTATGCCACAACAGCAGCAAGAATACTCATCGCAAAGTACTGGAAGACCCAAGATCTACCCACTTTGGAAGAATGGCAGATGAAAGTGATGGACTATATGACATTGGCTGAGATGACAGGCAGAATCCGTGACCAACGAAAAGAGACGGTGGAAGAAGAATGGAGGAAATTTAAAAGTTATCTTAAGGACTACTATAAACTTAATGAATGCTAAAATGTTGCGGTTTTCAGAAATAAAGGGATACAGGGATATAAGGTTAGAAATTTAAAAAAGAACTAAGAAGATAGAGATTGGAAAACAACAATTGGGAGTTGCTAGTGGAACTTTGGACACTGGGATGCAGAGAGGGGGGGTATGGGGAAGTCAAAGGAAAGAAGTTTATGAAAATATGTTTGAAACTATACGTGTATGTTTGTCATTTTTGGTGTTTGTTTGTTTTGTGTTTAAAAAGTTTCTAAAACCAATAAAAATTTTATTAAAAAAAAAAAAGGAAATAAAAAAAAATTCTTTATTTCCCCCCCAAAAAAACTAGGTGCGTCCTATGGGCCGGAGCGTCCTATGGGGGCGCAAAATACGGTAATTTGCAGCTCTCAAACGAACATCCAGACTGAAACACAAGCTATCCTTTGAAATTCTCACTTCTCCAAATTTTGTCATGTAGTTCTCCAACCAAACAACACAGACAAAAATACAAATATTAGGGAAAATGTGTATTAAAACGCAGTTATTAGTGAAAATAGCATACAGAAATGCATTATATTAGAGTAAATTACTTGCAACAACAACAACAACAAAAACCATGTACAAAATCTAGGAGAAATGCTGGAAAATTTCCATGAGGATTTTAAAAGCGCACACAGAATCTACTGCCGAAATGTGGACTTTAACAGAATTTAAGATTGGAAAAAATAATGAGCTAAAAGAACTGAAAGTGACAGAAATTTGTTTATCTCTAATGCCTCCCCTGCTTTCAAATCAAAAGGAGAATAAGAGGAACAGCAGGCTAGTGTCTCTTTCATCAGAAAGTCTATTGGGAAGAAAATGTCAGTTTTGGTTCTCTCTGTTTTCCACCTTTAAGTGCATATTGACTCAATTTTTTTTCTTCATTCCTAAGCATTGCCCCTCCCCAAACCAGCAAGCAACTGGAAAAGTGGGGAATGGATTGCACCTAAATCCAGTTTGCTGAGTTGGAAGCTATCTCCCCCTTTGTCAGCTGGAGAGGAGCACTCAGATATAGTGCTGCAGACCAATGCCCAGTTGCCATCAAGAATGAAGGGTGGGGGTATTGGAAGACACAAGATCTACCCACTCTGGAAGAATGGCAGATGAAGGTGATGGACTACATGGAACTGGCAGAAATGACTGGCAGAATCCGAGACCAGGGAGAAGAGTCGGTGGAAGAAGATTGGAAGAAATTTAAAGATTACTTACAGAAATATTGTAAAATGAATGAATGTTAAAATGATGTTGGATGAAACTTATGTGGTTTTTAGCTATAACGCTATAAGGAGTATGGGGGGGAAAATGGGGTATTAACAGTCAAAAGTTAATGTTGCACATTATTCAAGATTAAAGATTAGGATAAACAAAGAAGGGAAGGATTTGCTGAACTAACAAATTGAACTGGAATACAAAAAGGGAGGTGTGAGGAGGTCCGGGAAATAAGCAAATGAAAGAAAGTGATGGAAAGATGGAATTGTTTTTTATCTATTTTTATTTTGTATTTTTCTTTTTTCTTTTCTCATTTTGTAAAATTCTAATAAATATCTGTTAAAAAAAAAAAGAATGAAGGGTGGGGAAAACACTATAACCAAGCTCTCCTGGATGCAGTTTTAGATGTTTACCAGGATTAGGCCACTGCAAGATGGTAAGTTAACCAAGTGCATCGTAGAGCAAATGCTGCATTTTAGAGTTAACAATGGCAGGAGAAGGACACAGAACAGTGATTAATTAAAAATGTGCGAGTGTTTCCTCATTAGCTCAATATGTTTTGCCAGAGTTGGCCAGTTGGAAAAGTTCTGCATGATAAACTACCGGATACACAACTCACGCGCAAATAAAATGGATGCAGCCAAACAGAAGCAGCGGCTATTGTAAACAGATTTATGAGGTCTTAGCCAAATGGGTAGCATGGCGCAGCCAAGAATATTAAAGGAAAAATCTGTTGAGCAGACAGCTCACAACCAGCGTTTCCCATAGGGTGGTCGTGTTAATCGATTAATGGGTCAGATTAATCAATACAGATGGCTGGGCTCGATTAAATGGCAGGACCTGATTAATGGAGCGTCGCTCAATGGTCGGTTCCTTCTAGCGGAGTATGGGAGGGATGCCAAAGTTCTTGTGGTGAACATAGAACACGCCAGACTCTACAGATCTGGAGTTATGCATACAGGCTTCCGGGGTGAAGATCACGACTTCGAGGCGGGCCAGCACCCCAGCTTACAAATTAAGCAGGTGAAAGAGCAGAAGGCAGCTGGGTTGGAGGGAGGATTCAAAAAGTAGCAGGTGGAGAAGGAGAAGCACAGAGAGGAGGTCCATTTCCTGGCTCAAGCCATCCAACACTCCAGGGTCCAGCCTGAAGGCATGGTTGTGTCGAAGAATTAGACTGCCCTGACATCCCCGAGCAAAAACGTGCTTCGTGAGTGATGTCAGAGAAGACACCTTCAGAGAGATTTCTTTTTAGAGCTTCCGTTAATTGCAAATTCCCCCAGGGGCCCTCCCCCGCACCCCCAACTGGATCAATTAAGTGACAACTGCGCTGATGAAATCCCACTCCTCGTTTCTAGTGATTTCTCAACCAGTTTGGGATTTGCCTTACAGTTCTTACGAGCTGGAGATGTTTTAATGAGATTTTTTTTTCCCCAGACAACCGTACTCGAAGGCGATCTGTTAAACCAGCAGCTTAATGGCCTTTGGGTTTAGGAGTGAAGGGGGAAGGTGCAGGGTTCAATAGTAGGTTGTAGATTCAATCCCTGGCGTCTCCTCCTCTGGGGGGAGACACGTTGTGCTTCTTCGGGGGTAGTTTGTCTACCTTTGGCCCCCACGCTGCACTCAGCTCTCACCTCTAGAAGCTGTCAGCATGCAACAGTGGCCACATCCCGGATAACAGCTTCAACTGGCCAGCTAAACCAGGTGAAAGTAGCTGATAGGTCTTAAACCCTTGGTGAGTTAGGGACTGCATGCAAAGACAGGCTCCGATGGATTGAGTGGATGAGACCAATAGTGGGTCCAATGATCAAGCATAATAATAATAATAATAATAATAATAATAATAATAATAATTTATTATTTATACCCCACCCATCTGGCTGGGTTTCCCCAGCCACTCTGGGCAGCTTCCAACAAAACACTAAAATACAATAACCTATTAAACATTAAAAGCTTCCCTAAACAGGGCTGCCTTCAGATGTCTTCTAAAAGTTTGGTAGTTATTTTCTCTTTGACATCTGGTTGGAGGGCGTTCCACAGGGCGGGTGCCACTACCGAGAAGGCCCTCTGCCTGGTTCCCTGTAACTTGGCTTCTCGTGGGGAGGGAACCGCCAGAAGGCCCTCAGCGCTGGACCTCAGTGTCAGGGCAGAAAAATGGAGGTGGAGACGCTCCTTCAGGTATACTGGACCGAGGCCGTTTAGGGCTTTAAAGGTCAGCACCAACACTTTGAATTGTGCTCGGAAACATACTGGGAGCCTGTGTAGGTCTTTCAAGACCAGTGTTATATGGTCTCGGCGGCCGCTCCCAGTCACCAGTCTAGCTGCCGCATTCTGGATTAGTTGTAGTTTCCGGGTCACCTTCAAAGGTAGCCCCACATAGAGCGCATTGCAGTAGTCCAAGCGAGAGATAACTAGAGCATGCACCACTCTGGTGAGGCAGTCCGCAGGCAGATAGGGTCTCAGCCTGTGTACCAGATGGAGCCGATAAACAGCTGCCCTGGACACGAATTGACCTGTGCCTCCATGGACAGCTGTGAGTCCAGAATGACTCCCAGGCTGTGCACCTGGTCCTTCAGGGGCACAGTTACCCCATTCAGGACCAGGGAGTCCTCCACACCCGCCCACCTCCTGTTCCCCAAAAACAGTACTTCTGTCTTGTCAGGATTCAACCTCAATCTGTTAGCCACCATCCATCCTCCAATAGAAGGCAGATTCTGCACCTGCTGTAGGGGGGAGTGAAGAGCAGATGGGGCTCATCAATGTGGGAAGTGAGTCCATCGAAGAGGAGGAAAACTCTGATCCTAAACCTCTGCTACCTTGCAGGATATCTTGGGGAGAAGAAAAGGCTCCACAAATCTGGAGTGGAGTCCCTAAGATGGATGGATGGCGCCTTGTACATTTCATTCCAGCAACTCCTGCAGCCAAACTGCTGCCAAACATTTTCCTCTGCTTTCCTTTGGACCACATCAGCAAGGCCAAGACCTTGCCCAGGCTTGTGCCCCGGGGAAGTCACTTAAGTGCTGCTAATGCAGCGGTTTGGCTGGAGGAACACTCCATTGTCTCTCGAGACAGAGGGGTGCCTGCAACAATGACCCCTGCTGCAGACAGTCCTGATCTGGGTGGTCCAGTGGCCTGATTTGGTAGAAGGCCGCTTCCTCAGATCCTGGAGAACTGCTTTCAGCCTGAGACCTCCTTTGCAGGCTGCTTTCAACTGCAGTTGAACTTAGCTATAATTTGAAAGATGAATGTGCAGTGTTTCACTGCATGCTGCTAAAACGGTGAGCAGGAGCGGCCTGCCCCATTTTGCTGCCTGGGGTGAAATGGTAATGAGCAGCCCTGCACCTGTGCTGCCCCACACTTGCTGCCCCAAACCAAAGCCTTGCTAACCAGGCTTGCACAGCTGCAGGTTCTAGCAAGATATCACGAGAGTCCCATGAGATTGTGCAGAGCTCCTGTGGGATCTCACCAGAACCTGGAAGCCACCACAGCCACTTCTCCTCACTTCTCCGGTGGCTGGTGGGCCACCTGATTCTGCCACCTGAGGTGGCTACCTCAGTCTGCCTCAGTGCTGGACTGGATCTGGTATTAGTTTATTAAGATACCACAAGACTTCTTTTTGTGGTACCTTATTTCTCATGTTCCTTTTTTGTGGGGAACTGCACTAGAGGCCCCAACCACCTTGCCCATCTCCTGAACACAACCCTGCCACCACCGTCCTCATCATCGCTGTCCCTTTCCTGGACTAACAGTGTTTACTATAACGACAGTGGCACAGGAGGTGATCTGGAAATCCTGCAGGGCCTTTTCAACTCTGGCTCCGGTCTGGTGGAACGCTCTGCCTCATGAGACCAGGGCCCTGCAGGATCTTATTTCTTTCTGCAGGGCCTTGTAAGACAGAGTTGTTCCGCCTGGCCTTTGGCTTGGAGCCAATTTGATCCCCCCCCCTTTCTTTTTTCCTTTCCTTTCTCCTCCTGCGATGAGGCTACATTTTAATATTTTAATGTTTCAATATTTTAATGTTGTATTTTAATTTTGTTTTTAAGTTGTATTCATTCAACTTGTTTTTATTATTGCTTCTTAGCCGCCCTGAGCCCAGCCTTGGCTGGGGAGGGCGGGGTATAAATAAAAATTATTATTATTACTATTATTACGGCTATTTCCCCCTGTGCTTCCTGGTGCTTGGACAGTGATAGGGGCCATGGGAGATATAGCTGCCCAAGGCACCTGCTTATGACACAGGTGCCATAGGAACTTGGCAGAAGCTGGTAGTCAACACCAGAGCCTGCAAAGTGCATTAAACGGCGAGCAAATAAAAAAAATTAATATCATGCTTGGGCTGCCCCTGGTATTTAATATATTTTGACACTGATGCTGATTTCCCACCAGTTTTACTGTTAGTATCATTGCAAGAATGCATAATTGGCAATTATATAATCACTTAACGTTATCAATCACACCCGCATCTATCAGCCAAAAATTCAGTCCCAAAGCAGACTGTGATTAAAAACCAAAACAAGAAACAAAATCAAAATACAGCACTGCTCCAAGGGAGGCGATTCTCAACTGGAGCCGTAACTGGGCATGTTGTTGACGCTGCCTCTCTTTCTCTGATGGCTTTATTTCCTGAGCACCTAGACAAGATTGTAGCCATACCTGTTTAAACATATGACTGATCGGGTCCTCCCTTAAAGAGGGCACGTATTGCGGTGAGACCTGGACAACCGGCACCCTGTGTTGTGGGTGGGTACGATTGGCCAGCCACAACACCCGATTGGTGGCTCCCTCGAAGCTGGGTGCAATCTGGCCAATGGGATGCAGTACAAACAGTTCAAGGGACCTATTTATGCCCATGCACGTGACCCAGAGCTTCCTCTTTCGGCGCGTGCATTCGGAACACTCACCCACCTCTCCCTACTTTTAGGGCTTTGCATTTGACCTTGCTATGCCATTGTGTGTCGTCTGTTGTTGGGACAGGGGCATGGCAGGAATTTCCCCACTTTGCTGATTGGCTGTTGCCATTTGGGTTTCGCCTGTCGCGTAGTAAATCATCACAACTTGTAAGGTTGCGGATAGGCTCTGGTTCAGGTGATAGGGATGGGAGAACGCTCTCGCCATTCCTTTGTGAAGGGTATTCCATTAAAGGAATCCAGGGACTCGATGGTTTGGTCAACCCCTGAGAGGGGGTTTGCCCGTGCCTGAGTCCAGGGGGACATTTGGGTGGCAGAGATAGCCCATTCCTGGCTTTCCTCTTATCCAGGTGTTCACCCTTGGCTGACCTATGCTGGAACTCTGGGTCAGCGCTACCTGCATGGCAGGGAGCTAGTCGAACCAGAGCCTATGCAACTGGTCACTTTCTGTAATCAATACAGTTGTGGCCTAAATTCTGCCAAAAACCAAGACCAAAAATTTGAGTCCAGTGTGAATATATTTAGGGGGGAGGTCTCTGGGTCTGAACACGCAATGTTATCTGGTAAGGATTTCCTTGGTCTCTCTTTTTCCACATTATATAATATGACAGTCGGGGTGGCAGGAATTGGCCTTGCGGTTCTAAGCAATGGTGTTGGTGGTTAATGACAGACAGAAGCAAATACGCGAAGGGTTGCCTCAATGACCTTGGCTCTGTCGGCTTGTATGCAGAATATAGTTGTGAATGGCTAAGGTTTGTTGCGATTGGCTGGGCTTTATCACATAGAGAGGCTGTGATCAGAAGCTGGGTGAGACTCATAGGAAGAACAGAGAGGACTGTCAGTTTATTCTATTGGCAAATATTTATTTTGGCAAAGCAAATGTAATCAGTTGTAGCAGGCTCGGGAAACAAACAAGACTGGCTGCATTTTTGGAGCCGTGTCGTGTCATGAATTCGGAATTCAACCCTCCTCTGCTTTTTAAGAGCAAATGAGAGGATTTGTGGAAATAACTCAGTATATAAAGTATGCAAAAATATAAAGCCCCATTTTTCTCCTGGTGTAATATATGCAATGAAGAATCCCCAGCGTACTTGTATTTAGCCTCAAATAAGCCAAGGTTAATAGCTATAATGGGAAATAATCATCGGCAGTGAGGCAGTAATTAGGGACCCTGGAAACAATGTGAGCAAAGGGAATTCCAGTGGGGATGCACAATTTCTTCCTTAAGGAAGAGATGCGCTGTGTTCTTGAGGCTTGAGGGAAGCGATGTTCTTTGCAGGTCCATTTTAGCCCTCTTCAGGCGTTACTCAAGTGAAAGAGACAGGGGTGGTGAAAAGAGCAGTGGGGCCCATGTGTTTAGTGTGGGGTGGCCTTCATTGGTACAGTCAAATGCAACATTCCTTATTTCCCTAGAGCGGGCACAGGCAGGGGGACATCCAGTCAGTGTAACTTCCTGTTCCACTGGTCTGGAGCTTCCTCCCCCTGCATGTGACCTGGGAGATGGGCATGGCCCTGGCTGACTCCACAAAAGAGCCGAGTCACGTGGCCATTTTCTCAGTCTTGATTTCTTACTCTCCTGCCGCCATTTTGTTCTGTTAATGTAATTTTGCTGTCTGCTGGCCCTCAGCCAGCAGCACATGAGCTCAGCCTCCATATGAGATGAACTCAGTGTTCATTGTGTAACTGTTAAGTAAAGCCTGCCTTTCAGGGGTCAAATCGTGAACTGAAATGTGAGTACAATGGAACCTCTACTTATCTACGGCTCTACTTACGTACGATTCCAGTTACGACATTCAGTAGGTGCTTCGACTTACGAACTTTCCTCTAGATACGAACAGAGGCCTTGCTGGCAGCCCAGAGCTTGCCCAACGGGCTGCAGAGCAGCGCTGGGGCCTCTGCTGCCGGAGAGAGGGCCCCCATCCCACCCCCGAAGCTGTGGAAGAGGTGCCGCCTGCAAGAGGCACAGCGGGGCGCACTGCAGCCCCAAACCCCGCCGAGGAACTAACCTGAGGAAGCCCAGAGAATAACCTGGCCTAGCAAGAAAAAAAAGTGACCCTGGCCAAAGTGAATCAGTTCTTTACTGACCCTTGCCCCACCCCCTGCTTGTAGCCAGGTAAGCCCACCCACCCTCAGCACACGAAAGAAAAATAAATAAATGTTATTTTTTTTCATCTACAATGTTGTCTTATTTATTTTATAGTACAGTACATTGATTATTGCCTTCATTTTATGGATCTGTGGTCTCATTAGATGGTAAAATCCATGTTAAATTGCTGTTTTAGGGGGTGTTTTTCATTGTCTAGAATGGATCAATTCACTTTTCCATTACTTTCTACGGAAAAGTGCACCTCTACTTATGTACGTTTCTAGTTATGACCGGACCTCCGGAACGGATTATGGATGTAAGTAGAGGTTGCACTGTAAGCTTTCTGTTACTTTACTCAGAAAGACTCTCCTGTCTTTATTCTTTTAAGATGGATCAAAAGGGGACACCAGGAAATAATCTTAACTAAGAGATTCAAACGAATCTGCAAACTAGCTTCCAGCTATATTGAAGGGAATCTACTCTGCTACATCACTTCACTAGTGTGAGTGGAGGAAGGATAATACTTATTCAATATATCCTTTCCTATTATCATTTACACTCCCACATTTAGCTCCACCCCCAAAGTCACTAAACTCCGCCCAGTTTCTTATGTTCCTCCACGTGTGGATCAGCCCAGGTGATGAATTGGGGGAGGGGTCCTCCATGTGCAGAGCATGCTCCCCAGCTCAGAGGTTACGCCCTAGTGTGGTGATGGCAGGGGTGGGAATGAGCCTTGTGTGTTTGTGGAGGCACTAACTGTGAGCAACTGTAAGCTGTATTATCCCTGTGACCAATGCCTGAAGGGGGCTTTTGACTTAGCCCTATGGAAGAATTCACTGGGAACATGCGTCTTCTTTGCTGTGACTTATTAGTGGCCACTTTCGCTGATGCTTGTCATCTATGAGCAGGGAATCTTTCTTGCCTGAAGCAGTCAGTCATGTGAGGCCCTACCTGTAGCTCCCAAAAAGAGTGGTGTCTTATGTGGAAGGAGATTAGATTTAAATGAGCTGAAATGTGTATAGTTATAGGTAAAGGTAAAGGGACCCCTGACTGCTAGGTCCAGTCGCGGACGACTCTGTGGTTGCGGCGCTCATCTCACTTTACTGACCGAGGGATCCGGCGTACAGCTTCTGGGTCATGTGGCCAGCATGACTAAGCCGCTTCTGGTGAACCAGAGCAGTGCACGGAAAACGCCGTTTACCTTCCCACTGGAGTGGTACCTGTTTATCTACTTGCACTTTGACATGCTTTCAAACTGCTAGGTTGGCAGGAGCAGGGACAGAGCAACGGGAGCTCACCTCATGGTGGGGATTTGAACCGCCGACCTTCTGATCGGCAAGCCCAAGGCTCTGTGGTTTAGACCACAGCGCCACCCGCATCCCTGTGTATACCTTATGTCTTTCCCCCCATGAATTAACAGTACACAGATCCACTAAGATATATAATATATTTTCAAAACCCGCCACTTAACGCAGATTTATTATTCAAATACTTTTGTTCCCCTTCACTCCGTCTTAGGACACTCCCCACCCAGCTCCTTTTAATTTTTTTTATTTTTCTCCCCCGCTCAGCAATTTATTGTTTCAGAACAATTACCAATGAGACCTTCCTGAACACACAGGCTGCTGGAGCTTGAAATTACATCTCTTCTAGCACTGAGGTGGAAGTTACAGAAATCTCTACACCAACGCAGCTTGTTGCTCTGGAGTGATAGCTCCCCTGGGGCTCCTTTAAAGGGCCAAGTTTATTTTTCTTTCCTTCTTTGCACCGGGAATCTGCAGACAATCTGTGTGGGAGCCAGCTTGTATATTCTCTGCCTCACACCTTAGCCAAGGAATGTACAATTAGTTCGGCTGCAAAGACTCTTGGATGAAGCTGGACGTCTCCAGTCTCAGCCACAGAATCTGCCTTGGTCCCCAGATGGGTGACTTTCCTCAGAAGAGGAATACAGAGGTGCAATCACACTGATGCTCCTGAATCTCTTAGTGGCTTCTGGTACAGTGGACCACAGGATCCTTCTGGATTGTCACTGGGAACTGGGGACATTGTTTTATGGCAGTTTGTCCTATACAGGACTGCTTTGGGGTGTCTTCTAAAGGCTGTGTAGTTACTTATCTCCTTGGCTCGGGTCACATAACTCCACAACCTCCAACATTTCTCTGATGAAAATAGGGACATCTTAAGGGAAAGCGGGACATTCTGGGATCAAATCAGAAACCAGGACGGCTTCTGTAAACCTGGGACTGTCCCTGGAAAACAGGGAAACTGGAGAGTCTGCAGGACACAGCTTGGTCTCCATTGCAACTTAATATCTGTATGAAGCCAATGGAAGTTGCCATTAGTAGCATAGCTGTCAACTTTTCCCGTTTCTTGCAAGGAATCCTATTCGGAATAAGGGAATTTCCCTTTAAAAAAGGGAAACATTGACAGCTATGATTAATAGTTCTGGGGAAAGTTTGCTTCTCTGCCCCCCCCCAGGTTTTACCAGTATATAAAAATTGTTATAAGGTATACACAGTTACATAAACATATCCTTTTAAAAATTACAATCACAGAAGGAGGGTTTGCTGTGTTTGTGTGTGTGTGAAAGGCCAAGATAAAGAGGTGTGTCTGCTTAATATAACACAATATATTAAAATCAAAAACCATTATCTTCACTCAGAACATCAATATATCAATACTCATATTATCAATATTTGCACCAGCATGGCAAGAGTGTTGGGTGTGTTATCATTGTGTGCATGCATATGGGATGGGGGTGGAGATGCAATGAAATGAAGAAACAGAAAGTGCTGTCAGGACGAATTCGTGAGCAGGATGTTAGGATATAGTTCCGTTCCACCTTAAAAGGGTACAGGCATGACTGTTTTTGTCACATGCCTGTTTACTTCCAGCACTTGCTGGGAACTTCCGTTTTGTATATTGTTTTTGTATTGCTGTTTTGCTGGAGACGAAGGGAAGCAGACATGTTTCCCTTTGTTCCTGAACTACGCTGAATAAAATGCTGTAGATAATGCTTACACATGGCTCTGTCCGCCTCTTCCGTTGTGAGAAGATTTATTCACTCTGCTGATAGAGCGTGCCGAGTCTCTAACCGTATCTGAGGCTTGTGTCGCTGTTTGATGCTGTTCCAAGAGAGACTGGTGATCGCCCGGCAGCCGGCCGGTGGCTGGAGCCAGCTGGGGGGCTGCCTGATGCCCCCGTCTCCCCAGCAGTATCCCAACAAACCAGACGTTCCAAAAAAACTGGAAGAAATTTGTAACTTACCTTGAGAAACACTGTTTACGTATAAGAACATTGGCAGGTTTGAGATAAACCTTACAATGTATAATTGAAGGGGCATTCTATATGAGATTATAGAAAGAACTATGTATAGATATGAACAGTATGCTGATATAAATCAATGTGTAAATATTATAGTGGAAAACAAGAAAACCAGAAGGGTAGAGGGAAGTGGTAATCCTGACAGTTTTAGGTTACTAATATTGTAAGAATGTATAAATATATAATATGAAAATCAATAAAAACAATTGCAAAAAAGAAAGAAAGAGAAAGCGAAAGTGAAAACAAGCTGCTCCTGCTCCAATTCCAAAACTAATTTTAGAAATTATCCTAGTCAAGGTGGCTTTCAGGAGGAATGGAACACAAGGCAGAGCCAAAATAAAGGAATCAGCAGAAGGCAATCCACTGATCTCCATATAAATATTATAAATGGTTTTTTTAAAAAGCCAACAAATGGCCATAAGGTTCTTCTAAGAACGCAAACAAAAAAATTATGATTGTTACTCAGGGCTCCCGTAACTCGTTAGAGCACTGGACAGCTGGCCTAACAGAATCTGAAAATTATGCATTTAGTGCAATCCATCTTTCCCACATCCATTTTGCAGCCACGATACCAGAAATTTATCGTTGCTTTTGCTTCCTCACGTTTTGTCTAATTAATCTTTATGCATGGCTGACACTTCTGGAGACAGGACATTTGCTGCATAACCTCCCCCCACAATCTTCTTCTTTTTTTAAAGACAGCCAACTTTATAAATAAAATACAGCACAATCTATTAACACTACTAGCCATAATTCAGGCACAACACATTATCATTTTAAGACTCTTTTTTCTTTCTTTCTGTTGGCATTAAGTCAATAGAATCTGAGTCAAAGCGGCCTTGCTCAACGCTTATTGATCTGTCTGCTTGCTCACTGTTTACAATAAAATGCTCATCGTCAGGACTGGTTCCAATGCTATAATACTATCCTACAGGAAATAGGACATACAGCTTCAAAGTGCCAACCAACCACCAGGACTGCTGATACCGAGAACCTATAAAACATCCATAGATGAGGATAACTTACATTTTGGGTTTACATCATCCTGACACCATGACCTGCTTGAGTGGTTTGCATATGTATCAGGGATAGATTTTTATAGCCTCTTTCGAAATAAATAACGGCCATCCCTAGGCCAATCGGTGTTTTAAATGTCATTAGATTCTATTAGGGGTGTGCTGGTCCCCAAGATTCACCTTGTATCTGTGATGTAGAAAGTCAAGCATAAGAGCATGAGAAGAGCCTTTGTTGGATCAAGCCAGCATCCTGTTGCGTGTTTAGACCTTTAAACCTCCTCCTTAAATAAATTCAGACAAGAAAGACTCAAATTTTTGTTTGGTTTTTGGCAGAATTTAGGCCACAACTTTATTGATTACAGAAAAGTGAGTGGTTGCATAGGCTCTGGTTTGACTAGCTCCCTACACCCTTGCAGGTAGGTCAGCCAAGGGTGAACACCTGAGACAGGTGAAAAGCCTGGGAGCAGACTCTGTTCACTCCCCAGATGCTCCCCTGGACTCAGGCACAAGCACAACCCCCTCTCTGGGGTTGACCAAACCAAGTTGAGTCCCTGGATTCCTTTAACGGAATACCCTTCACATAGGGATGGCAAGAGCGTTCTCCCATCCCTATCAACTGAACCAGAGCCTATCCACAACCTTACAAGTTGTGATTATTTGCTACACGGCAGGAGAAACCCAAATGGCACCAGCCAATCAGCCAAGTGGAGAAATTCCTGCAGTGCCCCTGTCCCAACGACACACGACACACAACAGCATAGCAAGGTCAAGCGCAAAGCCCTAAATATAGGGAGACGTGGGCGGGTGTTCCAATGCACACACCAAAAGAGGAAGCTCTGGGTCACGTGCATGGGTATATATAGATCCCTTGATCCGTTTAGCCTGTGTCCCATTGGCCTGATTGAACCCTGCATCAAGGGATCTACCAATCGGGTGTTGTGGCTATCCAAACGTACCCACCCACAACACAGGGTTAGGTTGCCAGGTCTCACCGCAAAACATGCCCTCTTTAAGGGAGGACCCGATTTCTCACAGCGGCCAACAAGACGCCAATAGGAAGCCCCAAAATGGAGCTCAGTGCAACAGCATTTTCCCTTTCTGTGGTTTCCAGTTGCTGGTATTCAGAAACCTACAACCTACAACAAAGAGGAAGAGGCAGACTGGTCTCTGTGAGGAGCGGTGAAACTCAACCACAGCGACCAAGAACTGTGAAAGCAACTCTTACTCATTCAACAGCAAATAACTGCATTTGTATTTGGTTCTCCTTGACACGTTGCTGTGACCAGACCAGTGGCGGAGCTGCATGCTCTGGCACCGGGAGTGGAGAGCAGGCGGGGAAATGGCTGGTGCGCATCCCAGGGGGCGTGGCATGCATTCCGGAGGCATGGCATGCCGTCCTCAGGGGCGTGGGCTGCGTCCTGGGGGCGTGTCACACTGCCTGTGGGGGCATGGCGCCTGGAGCAGTTGGGTGTGCAGTGTGCATCTGGGGGTGGCCGCAATGGTACCCCCCCTCCCCGATGATGCCAGGGGCGGTGCGCTCCCCCCACCCCGCCCCCCATTCCTTCACCAGTGGACCAGTCTCCAGAGTCATGGCCATTCTGCCCTTCTTTGCCCTGCTTCTAGAAAACAGTTCATTGCAGTAGCAGAAGGCCGTCCTTAAGATAGCAGGGACACAAGCCAGTTACAGCTTTACATTTCAGTTGCTCTTAGAAATGTATCAGGTGCCCAGGCCATTGCTTTGAGACTGAGGAGGTACAGTGGTACCTCGGGTTAAGAACGTAATTCGTTCCGGAGGTCCGTTCTTAACCTGAAACTGTTCTTAATCTGAGGTACCCCTTTAGCTAATGGGGCCTCCCGCTGCCGCCATGCGATTTCTGTTCTCATCCTGAAGCAAAGTTCTTAACCCAAGGTACTATTTCTGGGTTAGTGGAGTCTGTAACCTGAAGCATCTGTAACCTGAAGTGTCTGTAACCCGAGGTACCACTGTATGTTCCTTTCACCAGGTCCCAGTCAGTAATGAGCTACCCGCTGTATTTTGAAGCAACTGAGGGTATTGTACGCATTAGTGGCTTACCATGCAATGGCTTGCTGACACTAGGAAGCAGGGGTCTAAGCAGTTTCCCAATTGTCCCATCCTTTGGAGGGGGTTTGCGTTTGGCCTGCCGCTCTCCCTTGGAAAAAACCTGGAGTGGCATAGCATGGGTTGCCGGTGACTAGGGCATAGCTGTCAACTTTTCCCTTTTTTTAAGGGAAATTCCATTATTCCGAATAGGATTCCTCGCAAGAAAAGGGAAAGGTTGACGGCTATTGACTAGGGCTGTGTGGAAAAGTGGGGTGGGAGGGAGGAAAACAGATGGGATATGTCTGTGCATTCGATGGCCTAACGGCATCAGCGTCGCCCAGGAGATTGCAGTTACAGACACAAGTAAAGAAGAATCATTCAGTTATCTGGCGAGGTCACTTCCTGGTTTGCATGAGAAGCCGTTTTCAATGGAGCCCAGTGACAGGAGCTCACAACATCTTTCTAATTGCAAAGTCTTTGATCAGATCCTCAAAACTAATCTTACGTTGCACATCTGCTTCTATACTTAGTAGAGATAAGGCATTCAGCCTGCCTTGCTGCATAGTTGTTCAGCTGGGATTTTTAATATACTTCAGCTGAGAAAATGAATGCTCAGTTGAACAATTTGTTATGATTGATGCTAAAAATGTGGCAATGGGCAATTTCTGTGGTGCCCCTGCTCCCCCCGATGCCCTAAGCCTGTGCATATTTGGCTTAATGCTTACTCCATCGCTGGCACTGAGCACTATGGAATATTAACACTTTCTTGAACACATTGGCTTGGAAGTAATTCCTCTTTATTTCCATGGAACGTAAGTAAACTTGCTTGAAAACTGTGACTGGTGTGTATTGTGCCCCACTGGAACATAAGGCTCTTGTGAATGCAATGCTCCAACAATTTACTCCAAAGGTCAAAGGAAATCATTGCCTCTCTGATTCTTAACCCAAAGGTAAAGAAGGCTGATCGCCGAAGAATTGATGCTTTTGAATTATGGTGCTGGAGGAGACTCTTGAGAGTCCCATGGACTGCAAGAAGACCAAACCAATCCATTTTGAAGGGAATCAGCCCTGAGTGCTCACTGGAAGGACAGATCCTGAAGCTGAGGCTCCAATACTTTGGCCACCTCATGAGAAGAGAAGACTCCCTGGAAAAGACCCTGATGTTGGGAAAGATGGAGGGCACAAGGAAAAGGGGACAACAGAGGACGAGATGGTTGGACAGTGTTCTTGAAGCTAGTAACTTGAGTTTGACCAAACTGCGGGAGGCAGTGGAAGACAGGAGTGCCTGGCGTGCTCTGCTCCATGGGGTCACTAAGAGTTGGACACGACTAAACGACTAAACAACAACAACAAGCTCCACTCATCTCAAAAATGTTTCCATGCCTTGGAAATATCAAAGAAGGGAGTTCTGGAAATTCCCAAAAATGTTAGCTGGAGTCCCGAGCAGCCAAGAATAAGGATTAGTTAACTTGCAAAATCAGCAGAAAACAGGGATCCCCTCTGTACTGTTTTGACATTTTGCTTTGTTGGCTGAGGCACTAATCACAAATGGCCAATTAAAAGCCAAGCGCGCAGATGAAAAAATAACAAGCTCCTTTGCTTCTTAATGATGCTCCCTATCCCGCCATCTTATGCCTGAAAATAGGAGCAAGGTTACTGTTAAGGGTCATTTGGTTCTCTAAATTCTGACTTTCATGGCACAGCGGGGACTGTTTGGAGAAGGAAATCAATTGACAAATTATTAGCTTCTAAATGCTGGAGGAGCAAAAAAAAAAAGGGGGGGGGGAGATACAGACCAGGCTGAAAGAGCAGTACTGTATCTCGTCTCATTTCCTAACCTCATGCCCAAACGGTTCCTTTGGCTAATCGCATGATCGCTCATTTCAATCAGACTCAAGCAAAGATTGACAGGTTGAAGCCCATGAGAATGTTCAACAGAAGACAGGGGCGGGGGGCAGGGAGATGGCGACAAACCCTAAAAACTGAAGATGGAAGTTCGATGCATATTTAATCCCTCTCTGGGTTGTCTAATCTTTCACATGATGAGGGAAAGCAGGGACAACTGCAGTAGCTCCATGCACAACCTTCAGCCAAGCTGGGGCCAAATCAATTGCTCTGATTTTCTTTGGACCACATCAGTGTGGCCGAGAGGAGGAACTTGTCTTTTATTTATTTATTTTTATAAATATTTATTAGGATTTTACAAATTATAACAGACATAACAATACACACAAACAGAAATAAAAAGGGGGGGAAAACAAGTATAATTTCAAAACCTTATTTTCTTAAAACTTATTTCACCGACCTCCTCATACCTCCCCTTCCTGCATTCCCACTTCAAAAATTTAGTTCAGCAAATCCTCACCCTTAATTTTATCTAATTGTCATCCTTTCTTTTCTTTTAACTTAATCTTTACAGCTGTACTCCATTTAATTTTTAAAACCACATCATTCTAAGACTCATTAATTTTACAATACTTCTTAAGATAGTTCTTAAATTTCTTCCAATCTTCTTCCGCCGTCTCTTTTCCCTGGTCTCGGATTCTGCCAGTCATTTCTGCTAGTCCCATATATTCTATCACCTTCATCTGCCATTCTTCCGAGAGGAGGAACTTGTCATCTGGTCCACCCAGGACCTCCAGACACACTACCCAGACTTGCACCCCAGGAAAGTCACTTCCGTGCTGCTAACGCAGAGGTTTGACTTCACCCCAGGAGGTACACTCCATTGTCTCTTGAGATGGACAGATACCAGCAACAAAGGACCTCAGAAAAAATGGAGGTGGAATCTCCAACCAAAATAGTTTTTTAAAAAATTGTTACTCTTACACTGCAATCCATATCTCAACCTGGCAGCAGTGAGGCTTAACAGAGCCTGGGGGCCACCACTGAACGCAGTCCTGAAGCTCACAAGAGCCAGGGCAGAAGCTGGGTGGGGGCAGAGAAATCGCTACACCAGCCTGGAAATAGTGCAGGTGACTGGGAGCGGCCGCTGAGACCATATAACACCGGTCCTGAAAGACCTACATTGACTCCCAATACGTTTCTGAGCACAATTCAAAGTGTTGGAGCTGACCTTTAAAGCCCTGAACAGCCTCGGTCCAGTATACCTGAAGGAGCGTCTCCACTCCCATTATTCAGCCCGGACACTGAGGTCCAGCTCTGAGGGCCTTCTGGAGGTTCCCTCACTGTGAGAAGTGAGGTTACAGGGAACCAGGCAGAGGGCCTTCTCGGTAGTGGCGCCCGCCCTGTGGAACGCCTTCCTATCAAATGTCAAGGAAATAAACAACTATCTGACCTTTAGAAGACCTCTGAAGGCAGCCCTGTATTGAGAATTTAAAATGTTTGATGTTTTATCGTGTTTTTAATGTTCTGTTGGGAGCCGCCCAAAGTGGCTGGGGAAACCCAGCCAGATGGGCGGGGTATAAATAATAAATTTATTATTATTATTATTATTATTATTATTATTATTATTATTATTATTATTACTACTAGGCCTGGATGAGGATTGATGGCATCAAGTGAAAGCATGGGGCTGGGATTCAGCACATATCAGCCTGTTCTTCCTCTCCCCTCGCTGCAATAGCACACTTTGGGACTTCCCATGCAACGCATTTCTGCCTGCAGATTTGGCAGGTGAGACAGGGAGCGCCATGCTGGTGGGTTGATGCTGATGTCACGATGCAGCCATGGCCTTCAACAGCCAGGTGATCCAAATTGGGACTCTCTTTTTTTTATGGTCCTGAGCTCTCGTGGGAGCTAGCTGATTCGTGCCAGAGCACTGGGCCAAAAAACGGGGGATTCTGGGATCCAATCAGACGCCAAGATGTAATTCCGGGATGTCCCGCTTAAATTGGGACGGTTGAGTGGTACTCATGCAGCTAGAAGCTGGTGCAAGCCAGCAGAATTGGGCAAAGAGATACCCAACCCTATCCAATGCACACCCTGACCTGCAGTCTAATTTATCTCTTATATGAAAGCTCTTTTTAAAAAATAAAGCAGAATAATGCACATGAACAATTTCACTCCTGCAAGAAGGTTGGGGGTAGGGGAAACACACCTAAAAATAGTTGCAATTAAAATTTAAAAGCAACAGTCTGCTGGGTTATTTTAAAATGCACAATGGCACAATTTGAGCCCCCTCCCAAGTCAATTTCTTTTAAACAAAGCAGCAAACTGGGATTTATATTTTCCCTGCAATATTCCAGATACGGCAAGAATAAAAGGTTCTGACAGGCGGCGTTCCATTGCATAAAGCATATCAGAGAGCACAGAATCTCAGCATCCAGTGTGGAATTTGGTCGAGGCAGATTCCCTAAACATCCCTAATTTGGACTTTTGTGGGTTTCCATTAAACAGCGCTGCCCACCCTAAGCTAATATTAAGGTCCCCGCAGATGGCAAATTTCCCATCTTTACACTTTCAATGATTCTTATCGCTCCAAGGCAGGAGAGTTTTGTTAATAACTGTAAATCGTTTTAAGAGCGGCTCGAGAAGAGTTTGTGCTGTGATTGACAAGGTAATAAATGTGTTAATGAAGGAAAACTGGCAAGGCCAGAGAAGTTACTCACAGGAAAAACAATCCTACTCTCCCATTTTGTAGATTTCTTCCAAAGTGCTTGAGAACGTTTTCTCATAGAAAGGACTTCTATCATTTAAGAAATGTTCCTTTTATGATGTTTCCAGATAGGAATTCGGTTGTGTATAAACGGAAAGTGATTTGGGTGCACACTCCAGAGTTTGTTTGACAACTAATAGTGTGAGCCCGGAACTGAAAAACTGCCTTGCTGGATCTAGCCCCTGATTCATCTAGCCCAGCAGTAGACAGTCAATTGCCACAGGATGCTCACAACCAGGACCTGTTTATTCAGCATTCCTCCTGATTTCCTTGCACAAAGCTTATGCAGAGCTTAGACTACACCCAGTCTTTATTGAGCATTGCTACTGATGGTGGCAAGGGACGCGGGTGGTGCTGTGGGTTAAACCACAGAGCCTAGGATTTGCCAATCAGAAGGTCAGCAGTTCCAATCCCCGCGACAGGGTGAGCTCCCGTCGCTCAGTCCCTGCTCCTGCCAACCTAGCAGTTCGAAAGCACGTCAAAGTGCAAGTAGATAAATAGGTACCCCTCTGGCAGGAAGGTAAATGGCGTTTCCGTGCGCTGCTCTGGTTCACCAGAAGCGGCTTAGTCATACTGGCCGCATGACCTGGAAGCTGTCTGCGGACAAACGCCGGCTCCCTTGGCCTATAGAGCGAGATGAGCGTGCAACCCCAGACTCGGTCACAACTGGACCTAATGGTCAGGGGTCCCTTTACCTTTACTTTACTTACTGATGGTGACAGCAGTCACGTAATTAAAAGACACCTGCTTCTTGGGAGAAAAGCAATGACAAACCTAGACAGCATCTTAAAAAGCAGAGACATCACCTTCCCAACAAAGGCCCGTATAGTTAAAGCTATGGTTTTCCCAGTAGTGATGTATGGAAGTGAGAGCTGGACCATAAAGAAGGCTGATCGCCGAAGAATTGATGCTTTTGAATTATGGTGCTGGAGGAGACTCTTGAGAGTCCCATGGACTGCAAGAAGATCAAACCTATCAATTCTGAAGGAAATCAGCCCTGAGTGCTCACTGGAAGGACAGATCCTGAAGCTGAGGCTCCAATACTTTGGCCACCTCATGAGAAGAGAAGACTCCCTGGAAAAGACCCTGATCTTGGGAAAGATGGAGGGCACAAGGAGAAGGGGACGACAGAGGACGAGATGGTTGGACAGTATTCTCGAAGCTACCAGCATGAGTTTGACCAAACTGTGGGAGGCAGTGGAAGACAGGAGTGCCTGGAGTGCTCTGGTCCATGGGGTCACAAAGAGTCGGACACAGCTAAACAACAACCACTGATTTGTTTGCAGGGAGGTTATACAACAATGAGCGTCCATCCAGAATTCATTCTGATTTTCTTCTGCTGTGATTGTACGTCTTCCCATTAACCATTCGCTCATCCTGAACTTTTCAGTGTGTTTCCCCATCACTTTCCTAACTGCAAAAATTCTAGTTTTTTGTTTTTTTAAAGGTGGTTTGTTAACGTAAGCAAGCTGCTATATCTGAGTTCCAATCGCACAGCCGTTACTTCCAACTGCAATGCAAGGGGAAAGAATACAGACCTGCCTTAATAAGGATTCCCTTAAGGGGTTTGCTAAGATAGCGAGATAATAGCAACAAAGGAGTGCTGTGTAAATGCTAAGTATGATTATTCATCATTACTATTTGTGCTGAGCTCAGTTTGTGTTTCCAGCTCTTGTCCCAAAGGAAGCACGTGAATTTACAGCTTTAGTCCTTGAGGGCTTCCCTTCACTCGCCCGTGGCTGGAGTTAACACCACCACCAAAATATAAAAATTGAAGAGTGCTGTAAATAAGATAATGAGTTGTTCTTCCATTTGAAAAGGATATCTAGAGTCCTAGTCATCTCCTGGATGGATGGCCAGCAAAGGAATTATGTATGGGGGCATTGCATCTTACATGAGGGTTAAAGGTAAAGGTCATTAGGTCCAGTCATGACCGACTCTGGGGTTACGGCGTTCATCTCGCTTTATTGGCCAAGGGAGCCGGCTTACAGCTTCCGGGTCATGTGGCCAGCATGACTAAGCTGCTTCTGGCGAACCAGAGCAGCACACGGAAATGCCGTTTAACTTCCCGCCGGAGCGGTACCTATTTATCTACTTGCACTTTGACATGCTTTCGAACTGCTAGGTTGGCAGGAGCAGGGACTGAGCAACAGGAGCTCACCCCGTCGCGGGGATAGAACCGCCAACCTTCTGATCGGCAAGTCCTAGGCTCTGTGGTTAACCCACAGCGCCACCCGCGTCCCTACATGAGGATTAGGTCGCTCATATATGTGAAAATTGCATATAGCCTAGGTGCCAAAATCCCAAAGGAGAAGAATAGTCTATTTATGTATGCAACCACAGCTGCACAGATGTTACTGGCCCAGAAATGGAAAGAAGACAAAGTTCCCACCAGAGAAGAATGGTAGATGAAGTTAATGAACCATGCTGGAATGGGAAATCAGGAAGACCAAAATTTTAACAAGGAATGGGGAAAATTTATAACTTACCTGAAAGACCATTGTAAACAGTTAAAATCGTTAGTAGGGTTGGAATATCACTTGTAGTTTAAGGTTGAATTCTGGACATAATGGAAGAGGTAAAGGTTTAGGATTATCGTAAAAGATGTGGGAGGAAAGGATTAATAATAGGACCTACAAAGGGGAGGATGAAATTCCAGGAGATTCCTTGGAATCTTGTTTTTGTTATTTATGTGTGATTTTTTTTGTAAAATTTTAATTTTAAAAATCAAATAAATAAATTTTATTTTTTTAAAAAAATTGCATATATAGCCTATAACCCTTGGAGCCACTTCGGGGCTAGGCAGCCCACGTTCTGTAAAGTGGCCAGTGAGACACTGGTGGAGGAAGAGGAGTGTGGGGGAGGACACCGCCCCCGGCAGCACAATCCTGGCAGGGTGCTATCGCAGCTGCCCCCTGCCTGCACTGGGCGCCACGCCCCACGGGCGCCACGCCACGGGCGCCACGCCACACCCCAGGACACATGCCACACCCCTATGGGCGGTGCGTCACGCCACTGCAGTGAGGAGAAAGTCCCACTTGGTGTGCCCCGTGAGTGGGGTGTCTTTGGTTCTTGTGAGATCTTACAGGAAATCCCTATGGCTCCCAGAGCCACTGCGTTGCTGGCTCAAGGCTTGCCTGGGACCTCTGAGCCTTCCCCTCAGCAACCCGCCTTCAACCGCATGCAGTTGAAATCACGCAAGCCAAATGAGCATGAGATAAAATCACAGAATTGTTGGAAGGGACCACGAGGGTCATCTAAGTCCAACATGGGGTTCAAACCCATGACCCAGAGATTAAGAGCCTCATGCTCTACCAACTGAGCCATCCTCCAATATTGGTTTTTAGAGAAGGGCATTTTAGCTTGGGAAAAGAGCAGAGTACTTGAAGGAGCCCTGCTTTGATGTAACAGCTCAGGGTTTGCAGGAAACTGTCATGTTGGCTCACAATAAAACTTTCATTTTCATTACCAGATTCAGCTTTAATTTAGAAGGGGTTCCCCCCTCCTTCAAAATCATAGTTTAAGATTGAAGGATGACATCAAGCTGCAAGAGTTTAGAAATTGGATTTCATAGTGGGAGGGGTATGGCACTTAAAAATCAAATGTCTTCCACTTTACATAGTGAGGAGATGCAAAGCTTCTAAGTCCACATCAAATCTCTCCCTCATCCTTAGCTGGGAAAGAGAGGAGGAGAGAAATCTCCCATCCAGAAGGTAAAGGACCCCTGGACGATTAAGTCCAGTCAAAGGCGACTATGGCGTTGCAGCGCTCATCTCGCTATCAGGCCAAGGGAGCCAGCGTTTTGTCCACAGGCAGCTTTCTGGGTCATGTGGCCAGCAGGACTAAACCGCTTGTGGCACAATGGAACATCGTGATGGAAACCAGAGCGCATGAAAATGCCGTTTACCTTTCCGCTACAGCGATACCTATTTATCTACTTGCACTGGTGTGCTTTTGAACTGCTAGGTTGGCAGGAGCTGGGACAGAGCAATGGGAGCTCACTCCACCGCTGGAATTCAAACCACCAACCTTCTGATCGGCAAGCTGAAGAGGCTCAGTGGTTTAGACTACAGCACCACCTGCTCCCTGAAGACAAGTCCAGAAGACAAGGTGCAGAAATAGCAAAGGTGAGCGACTTGCAAGCCATGCCAGTCTTTGGGCATGGGGTTGGCCCGCTTAGTGAATGTCATGGGTTTTCCAAACTGCAGGAGTTGGTTCTCAAACGCGCCAGTTACAAGAAGTGCCGCAGCACTTGCAGGCAAACCAACGTAGCGCAAAACAAAGAAGTTTATCTTTCTGGCTTATTTCCTTCTTTCCTCAGCTTCTCTGTTGATGGGATGCAAAACCCCAGCTTTGTGTAACCCCATTATTATTATTATTAATGGAGGCGCGTGGTTTAGAGGTCAGGGCAAGCAGCTTCTCGCCGCCGTGTTTCATTATTTGTAAGCAGTCCTGGCTTGAGAAATAAGGCGAGATAAGGCCCAATTGAATTCCAGCTTATGCCAGGTCTTATCATCCGCTCGGCAACTGGAGCTTCTCCTGTATCAGCTCCTCCCAGCTCACTGCTAAGAAGAGCCACGCAGGGAGGAGGGGAGAGATATTTGCTTTTCATCGGGCTGAAGAGCTTCACTCTGCACCTGTCTCTCAAAGTGAAGGAAGGCAAGCCCAGGGCCTGACGTTCCCCACTCAAGCCTTAGCCCACCGTAGCTTCCACAAGGCCTCACAGTTCCCGCTAATAACAGCGCAAGTGCTTGGTGTCACGTTGACAGGCCGCCTGCTGGAAACTGTGGTCCATCAATGTGACAGCGAGCAGCATTTCAGTGCCTCCAACATGTGCTGAGGTCTAAAAGCAAGCCGTACATCTGTGCCACATGGCCCTAAGGGTACCTGGGGAAGGAGAAATCACAGCATGCTCCATGGCAGAGCAGAGAAGGACCCAGGCATCTTCAGGAGGGGATGCAAGGAGACCCCTGTCTGAAAGTCTGGAGGGCTGCTGCCAAACAGTGTAGCCAATACTGAACTAGAGGAACCAATGGTCTAGTTTGTGTTCCTATGAAGTATGCAGAAGCATACTTATTAGGAATTTTGAGTAAGGATATCCCCAAAGATAAAATTAATATATTCCAATATGCAACAACAGCAGCGAGAACGTTGGTGGCCAGTTACTGGAAAGGAAATAACATCCCAACAAAAAGGGAATGGCTAAGTAAACTATGTGAGTATCTGGAGTTAGCAAAATTGACGGATATAATAAGGCATAAATCTAAAACTACGGTACAGAAACAATGGGAATGCTTAAATGAATATTTACACAAACAGGGATCAAACACAAAAGTTTGGTTGTGCTTAGACTAACCTTGTGAAGAATACAGAGAATACAAAGATTAGATGGACTATGAAAGAATTTAAGGAAAGGAAGTGACTGAAGAACCGATCTAAAGGTGAATGAGATAACCAAGAGATGTGTGGTGAATGTGGTGGAAGTCTTTTATAATATTTCAACTAGGATTTAAATATTGCAATGTTTGAAGTATGAATTTGGAATAATTGATTATGGAAAGTATTTTTTCTCTTCATTCTTTTTCTTGTTGTTTTCTTTTATCTTTTGTCTTTCTTCTTTTCTAGTCTGCATTTGGGAAAATTGTGTACATAAAATGTTTTTATGTATGGTTACATATTGTTTCTATTTCTTTTTTCTATTCATTTTTTTTGTAACATTTAATAAAATAAAAAAATAAAGAAGTGATCCTAAAACTGATCACTAAGCTCATCCTCAACTTCCGCTGCCTCACAGGGTATCTTCAGGAGAAGAAAAGGCTAAGGCACAAATCCAGAATGGAGTCCCTAAGGCAGTTGGGTGGTGCCTTGTACACCTTCTTCCGGCAACTCCTTCAGCCAAGCTGGTGCCAAACATACTGCTCTGCTTTCCATTGGACCACATCGGCCAGACTTGCATCCCAGGGAGGTCACTTTGGTGCTGCTAATGGTTTGCCTTCACCCACAAAGGCACACTCCATTGTCTCTCGAAACAGATGGATGGATGAATGAATGAATCTTTATTTGCATCAGTCTTCGGCCATACCAATAAAACAACAAGATGATATACAAAGAATAAAAATAAGAAGTCCGTTATATAGAATACATTTTAGGGTTTTGAATCAATAGTCAAATCTTATTCTGATTGCCCCAGCTAAAATCCTTGCAACCTTTGCTGTCACCTGCTCATCTTGATCTGCCAAGAGAAAGGACACTGTGGGTGTCTGGGTTACCTGGAATGGACAATAAAAGAGGAGTGATAATCTCATTCCTCAAGTCTTTATAAAGAGTGCAAGACGGATGCCAACAAATCCACATTTTACCTTTGCATGTGCATGTTTGTATGCATCACTAGAGAACTGCACTGCAAAATTCGGAGCAGTGCGAATCTCAAAGGACCGCTGCATTTCAGTTTGCGCACCAATTCAGGAAGGTGATAATTAAGTAGATTTGCTTTTAAAGGCAATCCCCATCCCCAATCCCTACCTCTAGGCTGGGGGAGGCTGTACTAGAAAGTGGCAGAATAGTTAGCGATGAACTTTGTATGTTTAGCTAAGTGCACCTTATGCATTTATAGAGTGCCAGCAAATGTACTTGGCATGATGAAACAAGAGAGAGATATGCCCCCCTCCCTCAAGGACCTATACTCCACAGCAGCCTTCTCCAATCGGGTGTCCTCCAGATATTTTGGACCACAGCGCCCATCAACTCTAGCCAGTGTCTGGAGCTGATGGGAGTTGTGGTCCAAAATATCTGGAAACCACCAGGCTGAATTGAAGTTTGACTGTGAAGAGTCAAGCAGAGGATGCTGAAGGATGAGATAGACAAGCAGTATCCATGAATCAATTTTAGCACATGCCATAGTGCAGATTTCACATGTGCAAAATAGCCAGTCTCTCCAAAGTGACCTGATGGGGCATGTTTGCAATGTGTTCAATTTCCATGCGGTGCATTCAGAGTAAAGTACAGTGGTACCTCGGGTTACATACGCTTCAGGTTACAGACTCCTCTAACCCAGAAATAGTACCTCAGGTTAAGAACTTTGCTTCAGGATGAGAACAGAAATTGTGCTCCGGAGGCATGGCGGCAGCAGGAGGCCCCATTAGCTAAAGTGGTGCTTCAGGTTAAGAACAGTTTCAGGTTAAGAATAGACCTACGGAACGAGTTAAGTACTTAACCCGAGGTACCACTGTACTGCAGGCTTTCGAGTTTCAAATGCCTTGTGACCATTCCATTTCAAGTAGCAACAAACAACCTCTCCAAAGTGCTCCGATCCTCCTCAACATATATTCTTATTGCTGTGGCGAAACATAACAACAATGGGGCCTTTTGGCTACATCGCTTTCTTCTTTTCTTCCTTCCAAGATTACCGCAAAGAAAGGAAAGAGAGAGAGAGAAGCCCCCAGGCTGTCTTCAGCCCCCTTATTTTTCTTTGTCACATCATTAAAGGTTCAACGAATCTCCAATTAAATCTCCCTGCCTCCTGTCGCCAGTTTGATTGATAGGTGTCCTTGAATCAACCTCAGTAGGACATGGGGTTGAAACTAACCCCTCCTCTTTCTTCACACACACACACACACACACACACACAAACACTTACGTCTCCCCTTCCTTCTTCAGCAGCCATCAATTATCCGGCGCTTGTCATCATTACCCTCCCATGTCAGTTCATGGACTACAGAAGCTTCCAGTGAACAGGAACAATAGGAAACATTAATTACAAAAGGAGAGGAAATGTTCATAATCCAGGAAGCTCAGGATCAAGGGCACAAAGCCTGTTAATAGTGATGGAATGAACTCCAAAAATTGGGCTCAGATAGAAGAAGAAGAGTTTGGATTTGATATCCCGCTTTATCACTACCCTAAGGAGTCTCAATTGGGACACGGGTGGCGCTGTGGGTTAAACCACAGAGCCTAGGACTTGCCGATCAGAAGGTTGGCGGTTTGAGTCCCCACGACGGGGTGAGCACCTGTTGCTCGGTCCCTGCTCCTGTCAACGTAGCAGTTCGAAAGCATACCAGTGCAAGTAGATAAATAGGTACTGCTCCGGCGGGAAGGTAAACGGTGTTTCCGTGTGCTGCTCTGGTTTCGCCAGAAGCGGCTTAGTCACGCTGGCCACACGACCCAGAAGCTGTACACTGGCTCCCTTGGCCAATAAAGCGAGATGAGCGCCGCAACCCCAGAGTCGGCCACGACTGGACCTAATGGTCAGGGGTCCCTTTACTTTTTAAGGTGTGTCAAAGCAGCTAACAATCTCCTTTCCCTTCCTTCCCCACAACAAACACTCTGTGAGGTGAGTGAGGCTGAGAGACTTCAGAGAAGGTCACCCAGCAGCTGCATGTGGAGGAGCGGGGAATCCAATCCGGTTCACCAGATTATGAATCCACCACTCTTAACCACTACACCACAATGGCTCACTGGAGTTTTGAAACCAGCCCCCTGGATCCGTTTCTGATCAGATCCCAAGCACTTGCAGAGTTCAAAACCAATGCAAAACTGATCTCTTCCAGGTCCACAGGGAGTCCCAAGACCTCTTCCTGCAGCTCCTCTTTCTCAAGCCTGCTGGGGCAAGGGATTTCTTGGCCCTGCTGTGACAGAGTCTCATCACCTAAGCAAAGGACACATGCTGCATGCAACTGCTGTCGCTTTTGGACACACCGGGAACCTTAATTTCCATGGTTCCTGTGAAAGGTAGACACTGCCCCACCCTCGCTCACTGGGTGCCTCTGCAAACCCCCAGACAGAGAGCGAGGTCCGGGGCCTCAAGGAGACAAACCTATTGGATGCAATCCACTGGTACAGTCAAATGCAACATTCCTTATTTCCAGAAAAGAGTTGTTTTTTTCTCTTGTCTTGTTTGCTGATCCTTTGCTGCCATGCTGCTCTCCTGCAGCCATTTTGTTGTATTAATGTAATTTTGCTGTCTGCTGGCCCTCAGCCAGCAGCACATGAGTTTAGTCTCCATATGAGAAAAGTTCAGATTTTGTTTATGTAACTATCAAGTAAAGTCTGCCTTTCAGGGATCATATCGTGAACTGAAATGTGAGTAAACTTTTTGTTACTTTACTCAGAAAGACTCTCCTGTCTTTATTCTTTTAAGAGGGATCATAAGGGGACACCAGGAATAAACTTAACTAAGAGATTCAAACGAATCTGCAGGCTAGCTTCCAGCTATATTGAGGGGATTCTGCTCTGCTACATCACTTCACTAGCGTGAGTGGAGGAAGGATAACACTTATTCAATATATCATTTCCTACTATCCTTAACATTCCCACAAAGCCCCAAACGTTTCCCACCACTAAGAGTCAGAGAAAGTTAGAGCATGGGAAGGGGAACACAGACTGTGCAAAAGTCTCTAGAGCTCATCACATTCCCAGTGATATCATCCCAAGCAGAACATTGGAGGCCTGGAACAGATCAGATTGATAAATGAATTTTGGATATCCCCCAGACATCCGACAACTTAATCCATTCAAAATGGATTAACGTGCAACACAAGACCTGTGTTTATTTTGCCATATAGCTAAGCATTCAATTGGGGGGGGGAGGATTTTAAACCCTGCTTCTGTCTTCATCTGCAATAACCAGGGTCAGAGGGCTGACTTTGGGAGCCAGTGTGGTGTAGTGGTTAAGAGCGGTGGACTCGTAATCTGGTGAACCGGGTTCGCGTCTCAGCTCCTCCACATGCAGCTGCTGGGTGACCTTGGGCCAGTCACACTTCTCTGAAGTCTCTCAGCCCCACTCACCTCACAGAGTGTTTGTTGTGGGGGAGGAAGGGAAAGGAGAATGTTAGCTGCTTTGAGACTCCTTCAGGTAGTGATCAAATCCAAACTCTTCTTTGCTAGGGCTATAGATTCAGGGACATGGCAGCAGAAAACTGGTTGAGCCCATTATGTTTTGGTTTTGGGATGTGGTTAACTCATCAATAAATACAAAGACTGCACCTGATGATACAGACTTTTTCTTCTTCTTTAACAGGGAAAGCACTTCAGCCATTTTCTCCCCACCTTGGAACTGTGCACATTTTGTGCTGCGGCAATTTTGGCCTCGCTTTCCGTCAAACAGCAGTCGTAAATCATTTGGCTGTTTCCACTCCACGCCCCCTTAAGTTATAGCCCTGGACTTTCAAAGGCCACTGCTAAGTAGAAAGAGATAACATTATGACCCCCTTGACAAACTCGCCTATAAATCAGATGCTCAAACAATCCTCTGGCCGTTCCCAAGACTTCATTTTGGTGCTACCACACAATAGACAGGGGGTAGATCTACACACAGGGGGAGGGGAACAGTATAAATAAGTCACAAGTTAAATCATTATAACAACAACAAAAAACGCTATGGAAAATCATTTAGAATTTTTCTTTGCTCTCCAGTGCCATCTAGTGTTGGATGTTTATAACACATTCAAAATGCTGGCTTTTTTTTACTAATGTAGCTGAGTCCAGACAGTTCCAATGCGCAGGTGTTGCCACATTAAACTATTCACTACTTACAAATGAAGAATGGGTATTAGTATGTGGCACCTGTATTTGGTTAAGCCAAATTGAGACAATGGGGTTGTTGGGAGCCTCAGTTGGGGAGTCAAAGAGGGAGGCATTTTGTCTTGCAGAACAGGATCAAGACTTTGTGGCAGGAGGGACAGGTCACTCTTGCCAGCGGCCTGAATTGATAAATTGCAGAGCGTTTTTCCTGCCTCCTTCTTCCATCACAGGCATGATCCTGGTGTGATGGCCTGGGAATCCGATTCTGAGGGTGAACCGGAGGAATCCCAGCCTGCACAGGAGTCCCTGCCTCCAGGGCTGGCTGAACTGGGGCAGGGCCTTGATTCTGAGGTGCCTGCACCTGTGCCAGATCCTCAGGAGCAGGCACCAGGTGAATCCATTCTGGCTCCAGAGGTGGTTGAGGACTCAGTGCCTACAGGTGAGTCTCCCCCTGGGCCCAGTAACCCTTCAGCCTCTCCTGAACTGCAGAGGCTCAGGGCAGAGAGGCGAAGGGAACTGGTTTCTCCCAGGAGGAGTACTCACCTTAAGGCCAGGAGAGGCGGGTGTCCTGGGGGCCGGGACCACCCCTGGCCTCAGAGAAGATAAAGGCCAGTCAGCCCGGTCCCAGGTTGCGGGAGCAACGTCGTCATTGAGTACCTGTTCCTGCCCGGACCCAGACCTGACCCTCCAGTGTTCCTGTCCCCGCCCGGCTTCCTGCTTCGGACCTCGCCCCGCTCCTTGTGAACTGCTTCCAGGCTAGTGACCCAGGACCAGACTTTGACTACGCCAACGGTAACCTTCCCCCCGGGACCAGCACACCTGGTAACTGCAAAACAAAAGAACAAATCAAGCACCTTGGGACCAACCGACTCTCTGTTTCTCTATCCAAGTAATTGCTGCCGACTGATCTTCGTTACGGTAGATAAGGATGGAAGGAGGCGCTGCCCTACCTGCATGCTTTAAAACATGGCAAAAATAAAAGTGGGTCCCATGTTGCAGCTGATCTAGTTAAAATGGATTTATCCGTAAGATGTCTGCAGCTTATCCAAAATTAGTTTATAAATCTGATCCATCCAAAATGCATTTGCATCGCTCTTTACTGCATCATCTTTCACAGTGTAAAGATGGGGTCGTAACATCTTACATTTTGCATGTAGCTGTTGCTTAAAATCATGGTTGCGCAACCAGTATTCTTGCAATGCTGGGATTAACCCTTTTTGTGGATTATTTCTGTTAAATTGTGGGTGAACATATCAGACGACACAGAGATTCTTCAGACAGCTCTTGTTTATTCACAGGCCAGAACTGAACTGAACTGAAGCGTTCAGCCAGCCTGCTTATATAGAGCTGCACTACAAGATAACAGTAACAACTTTCTGTAACTATCCAATCACTGAACGTCACTTTCAATTCCTTATTTGCATATGTGGACCTGAGTGAAAACTATCTACAGTATCCCCCTGCTGGCCCAGGGTGAGAACTTCAGTACATAACAGTTTCTTCTTGTGTTTTTTAGACCGAACCTGCACGACAGTAACGGTTGACCTTGAAAAGCCGTGCTGTGGACTTGTGTTGTTTGTTTGGGCAAGTTATATACCATGTAACTACAATCGAAGTGGTGTGCAAGGAATACAACACAGCAAAAATAAAAATCGATTAGAAAAATCACAATTCGCTTTAAATGCCGGCGCTAATTTCTGATCCACCTTCATGTGCCAAAATGCCTTGGGCTGGCCCTGATGACTAGATATGTAGCAGAGCAACTCCAGTTGCCATAAAAGGGTAGCCACTGATTGATAAAAAGTTCCCTATGAAATGCTCCCTTGGGTGCCCGCAGGAGAAACTTGCACCTACCAAATGTGCCATCCTGTGCAACTCAGAGATGGGAAACCTGTGGCCCTTCAGGTACCACTGGCCACAATGGTCGGGGCTGATGGGAGTTCAAATCCAACAACATCTGGAGGGCTTTCAGATGCCCCACCCCTGGAGTAACTAAGAAGAGCGCCTCAGCCTGGCAGCTCTAGCCTATATGCATGCATACACAGAGCTCTTAGACTGAAAATATTTGAAGTTCCCATTAACCTTAAGGAATCTTCCCTCCCGCTGGCCTCAGTGAGAGCCCCATGCTGTCTCCTGCCACATGCAGGGACCTCACCCTTCCTTGCTGTGCTAGGCAGGCTCCCTTCATTTTTCATGGGGCTCCGTACATTTCATCACAGCCACTTACGTGATCATCCCACATCCTTCTCCTTAATTAGAGCGGTTCTGCTCTGCCTTCCCTTCCTGCTGCTTTCGACGAGCTCCTCCTGCAAATTAATCAAGAAGTATCTACAAAGATAGGAAACAATTACAATGCGATTCCTCGCCAGAGTGATTAAATCAACGTTAAATTTGCAATTCCTCGTGCAGTGTGGCTGCTATTAAATCTCAAACTTCACTTTAAATGTGAGGCATGTCGGATAAGCCTCCTTGCATAAATTAAGGCGCGCACGCCGATTTTCAGATAAAAGGAGCGTGACCCAGGGAAGCCGTGAGTGCCCAGGGGGGCATTTAATGGGGAACTTTTCATCGATCAGAGGCTACACCAGATAGGGAGGGACAGATATGCACCAGCATAAAATCCAGGAAGACTTTGGCAAGTAAGCAATTGCTTCTGATAAAAAGGAAGACGCTTTGGGACTCTGATCATCTGAATATCATCAGCATAAAGTCAAACATCAGTCTACACAAGAAAGCAGCCTTAGGGACTGTATTATTTATCTGTTGGAGGGAGGGGTTTGAACGAATGCTCACACTAGCATTACCCATGATAGCTTAGCTGGTGAGAGCATAGTGCTGATAATGCCAAGGTTGCAGGTCCGATCCCCATATGAGAAAGCTGTGTCTTCCTGCATTGCAGGGAGGTTGGACTAGATGATCCTGAAGGTCCCTTCCAACTCTTCAGTTCTATAATTCTGTGACTCCTAACGGAGGCCAGTTGGGTATCTGTACCTTGAGCAAGGTCCATATAGTTAAAGCTATGGTTTTTTGGTTTTTTTAAAGATATTTATTAAAGTTTTTAAACAATAAAACAGACTTCACATTCACAACCAAAAAATAAGAAACACCGTCACAATCAGTCAAAAAAACCAAAAAAGAGAAAAAATACAATAAAAAAAAACCCCATACAAAATAGAAGAAAAAAGACATGAAAAAATGAGGAAAAAAGAACATAAAAAACCAATTCCTTAGATATTATTTTCATAACCCTCCTTCCAGACTTCCTCACATCTCCCTTTTCTGTGTTCCCCTTTACAAATTCTTGTTCAGCAATACTTCACCCTCTTTCCAATCGTATTTTGTATTGTACATTTCACCCATTATGTCTCCAGTTTTTCCCTTTATTATCAGTTGTTTAATTTGGACATAACGTTATTCTAGCTTCTCCTTTGCTCTTATTCTTTTTACATACTCCTTTCAGCTATGTCACTAATGCCATATTATCTTTATATCCTGCATCATTCTAACATTCATACAGTTTACAATACTTTTGCAAATAGTCTTTAAATTTCTTCCAGTCCTCTTCCACTAGCTCTTCTCCCAGGTCTCGGTAAAGCTATGGTTTTCCCAGCAGTGATGTATAGAAATGAGAGCTGGACCATCAAGAACGCTGATCACCAAAGAATTGATGCTTTTGAATTATGGTGCTGGATGAGACTCTTGAGAGTCCCATGGACTGCAAGAAGATCAAACCTCTCCATTCCTAAGGAAATCAGCCCTGAGTGCTCACTTGAAGGACAGATCGTGAAGCTGAGGCTCCAATACTTTGGCCACCTCATGAGAAGAGAAGACTCCCTGGAAAAGACCCTGATGTTGGGAAAGATGGAGGGCACAAGGAGAAGGGGACGACAGAGGACGAGATGGTTGGACAGTGTTCTTGAAGCTACCAACATGAGTTTGACCAAACTACGGGAGGCAGTGGAAGACAGGAGTGCCTGGCATGCTCTGGTCCATGGGGTCACGAAGAATCGGACACGACTAAACAACAACTTAGAGCAACTGTGCAGAAGGTACAGCCTTTTTCACCCTCACCTGAGGAGTTGTGTCTGCAAAAACCAACAACCCAACCCTTAGGAGGTTCCTCTCCATCCAGGCAAGAGCACTTTGCTCCCAGAATCACAGTTTCCATGGCAGAAACGCAATCTATCAAGAATTAGGTCAACTGCTGGGTCTTCTTCAGCTTTCTCTCTTATCCCATACTTCAGGCAAGCTGATTTTTTTATCTCTGTTTTGAAAAGCCTGATGCACATTCTCCCAGTTTTATGTTCAGGCTTTGCTTACTTTTTTTAAAGTACACATTTTGTAAACAATTTGCAGATGGCACCAAATTGGGAGGGGTAGCTAATTCCGCAGGAGACAGACTTGGAATTCAATACGACCTGAACAGATTGGAGAATTGGGCCCAAAAACGAATTTCAACAGGAACAAATAGAAAGTTCTGCACGTAGGCAAGAAGAACCAGCTGCACAAATATAAGAGGGGATGGAGCTTGGAGGTTTTTCATCAGAGGCTGGATGGCCATGTATCATGGATGCTTTAGTTGAGATTCCTGCATTGCAGGGGGTTGGACTAGAAAACCCTTGGGCTCCTTTCCAATTCTACAATTTCATGTTTCTGTGATTTATACAAAGCGTGTTCTCCTTCATGGAGAC
Source organism: Podarcis muralis (assembly GCF_004329235.1). NCBI lineage: Eukaryota > Metazoa > Chordata > Lepidosauria > Squamata > Lacertidae > Podarcis > Podarcis muralis. The sequence goes on from NC_041324.1 coordinate 2,797,765, forward strand.
CATAGGTTGCGGTGGGGTTAACAAGACACCTCACTGTTGTCGAGCGGGTTAGTTTGGATGTCCACCGTTGTGATTGGGCTCCTCTTGTTGTTGGGGAGAGTTTGATGTTGCCAATTATTGATTGACAGCCTTGGGTTATATATTCTCTGCGCGCAGTGTTGAGCTTCCTCTTTTCGCTGTGTGCATCGGGTCACCCGCCCACCCTCCCTAATTTTAGGGCGTTTGTCGCATTTGACCTTGCTATGCCTGTCATGGGGTCATCTGCTTTGGGGGCAGGGGACTGGTAGGAATTTTGTCCATTTGGCTGATTGGCTGGTGCCATTTGGTTTTTGCCTACTGCGTAGCAAATCGTCACAACTTGTAAGGTTGTGGTTAGGCATTGCTTTTAGAAAACTGGTTGGTGGAGGGGTATGGATTGGCTGTGCCTACCCCTCCAATGCTGTTGCTGCAAGGATATTCCATTAAAGGAATCCAGGGGCTCACCATGCTTTTGTCCGCACCCCTGTATAGGGGGATAGGGCCACGCAAGAGCCCCTGGGAGCATTTGAAGAGAGGTGAGGGTCTGGCACCGAGCTCCATTTTCTCCCCAAAACTGTTTCCCTTACTGAGTTCGCAGGTTTGCGAATGTCAGTTCTGTCCCTGGGCGGGGACAGATAGTCACAACCAATGCCTAAGCAACCATTCACATTTTATATTTTAATAAAGTCGTGGCCAAAATTATGCCAAAACCCTTAAACAAAAATTCCTGTGTGGAGTGTGAATTCATTTGGGGGTGGCTTGGGGACCTCGACACACAAGTTGCAAATCCAGTCACTGGTACAGTGACTGGATGATAGCAGTAGTGGCTGGTGCCCATAAGGGCTACTGTCACAGAAGGCAGGCAGACCTGTGACCTTTGACTTCTACAAGCTACTGACACTAAGGAGGAGGGTGCTGGCAGGAGCCAAAATTGCCAATGGTTGCTCTTTCATACCATATCCTAAACAGAAATCCACCCAGCGAATATGATTGATCAATATTGGCTCCTGTTGCTTTCAGCCCACAAATGATATGTAATTGATTACATGTCAATCTGCATTGCATTTTCTTTGCATTGAAAGGAATGGGGTAGAATTACATAATCACAACACAATTAAGATAATTTATGTGATTAATTACGTAAGTTTAGTTTTTCAAGTGAAAGTGCCATATAAGCAACTAATCCTTATAAGTTCCGATTTGTCTGTTTTATGAACATAGCTCTCTTTCTTCCCAGTATCACCTTTTATTGAGAAACATGAATGGAGGTGCCACCTTCAGTTCCTACAAATGGCTCAGCTTCCTGATCCGCTTGTTAGATCACAGTTTTCACAGTCTGAAAGTTGCCACTGCCTTAATCTCTCCGGCAGAAATGAGTCCTAATTATAGGAAATACAATCTCCCTCTGAGAATTCACAAGGAATTCCAAAAGTGGAATCAATACTTCTCTTGCCACAGAACTTCAGAGGCAGCAGGGAGAATTGATATGCAAGTACTTGCTTTTAAAACACTGGGTAAGGTATCCACCAGAACAGATGGCTTTGCATCTGCAATGCTTAATGTGTCACCAGATCCAGTCTCCTGCCTGAATGAGAGGTTTTATCCTTAATATGAATGCTTTTTCCAAATAGGCACTTTGGAAATCCCGTTTTGCCCTTGAAAGTGCATGCTTTTACATAAAGAAGTCTTAGGAAATTATCATCGATACATCCCTCCAAGCAGGTTTTGTCGTATTAATTTACAGCTTGCTCACCAGGATTACAACAGAACCTTTCATACTATGTTCATATGAACCGTAAAGCTCCTTGAAAGCTTATTGGAGGCAAGACCTTAATTGTGGACAATTTAAGGTAAGAGCTGTTTCACAGTGGAATGGGCCTGCTATTGAACCCAATGGGTTTATGACTATATGGCGCTGTGGTCTAAACCACAGAGCCTAGGGCTTGCCAATCGTAATGTCAGCAGTCTGACAGGGTTAGCTCCCATTGATTGGTCCCAGCTCCTGCCCACCTAGCAGTTTGAAAGCATGTCAAAGTGCAAGTAGATAAATAGGTACCACTCTGGTGGGAAGGTAAACGGCGTTTCCGTGCGCTTCTCTGGTTCGCCAGAAGAGGCTTAGTCATGCTGGCCACATGACCTGGAAGCTGTCTGCGGACAAACACTGGCTCCCTCGGCCTATAGAGTGACATGAGTGCCACAACCCCAGAGTTGTCCGCGACTGGACCTAATGGACCTTTACCTTTACAATCCCCAGAACATCAACCCTAAGGAAGTTGAAGGCTTCCTGTGCTCTATTACTAGACTGGCCCATGCACTTAGCAAGCATTGCTAACAACTCTGTGTTACAAAGATGTCTGCAAATGTGGCATGGAGGATGGCAACATCGATCCTGCCATGTGGGAATCCCATGCAGACGACTGCAGTGCCTGGAGAAAGGCAGTCAGGTCATGCATCCATAGCAGTGACCAAAGGAGGAATGATCGCTGGGAGGAGCTCAGAAAGAAGAACCCCTATGGTGAATCTGCAGCAGTGCAACCCGAGGCCTTCATCTGCCCCAGCTGCAACAAAACATGTCCCTCCCATATCAGTCTCTACAGCCACAGCAGGCGCTGTAAGTCTCCAACAGTTTGACTTCACCCCAAAGGCACACTCCTCCGTTGTCTCCCAAAACAGATGGATGCCAGCCACCGAGGAGCATTAATAATAATAAATTTTTATTTGTATCTGAGATGATTTACTGCTCAGATAAGCCTGGCGTCCGGCCTGCTGTCGCTGCCAGGCCTCTGCATTCCAAAGTCCTGAGCAAAAGCAGAGTTCGCAGCGGTCAGAGAAAGCTGCTGTCTTCCGTGCTTCTTCAGTGTGCTTAAACAGAGTCCACACAGCATTCTAGTAACTAAAAGCAGCTTTATTTACAGCAGAAAATATCCATTGTCTATCACAGCACGCAGCATCGTGAAAACACGTCCGCTTCTCTCAAAAGCGAAAGTAGAGAGAACAAAGGGTTGAGACTCTCGGAAGTGACACAGAATCTCCCCCCACCCCACAGTAGGCAGGACGTACACTCTGAGTTGTTTAACCCTGTTCTCCTCACAGTATCCCGCCCTCCCTGGCCGAGGCCGCGCTCAGAGCGGCTAACATCATAAAAACAACACAATATGCATAAAAACAGACATTGGGGGTCCCTTTCAATACGCAGCTCTCTGAGTCTAAGTTTACCTGGAAGAAAGCTAATCAGTCTTCATTGACCCTCTTTTGAAATATCCAGGAGTGTAGACATTTAGAGTATGTTGGGTATGTTCTAAATCACATTCTCAGTTCAACTTCCTGGGGACTGCAATCTACTCACACGATTAAAATCTGGCAGTGATCTACCTCGGGGGGGGGGGGTTCAGGTCAATGTTGTTGAACTTTTTTAGGGGAAAACCTCCTTTTTTTTAGGGGTTTAGGTAAAAGTTTAGGGGTTTAGGTAAAAGTTGTTGAGATGTTAGGGAGGAATTGTTCGTGAATTTAGGGGCTTAGGTCTGATGAATAAATAAGAAGTTCACAAAGAGATTGCTAATGAGACAAGCAGCCTCGCTGCGATAACTCCATCTTCCGCTCTAGCAATCTAGAGGGTGGGGCAAGGGGGCAGGGCAGGATGAAGGAGCCAGTGATCTATTGTGATCTACCAAAACCTCCCTGGGATCGGCCAGTCGATCCTGATCGACCTGTTGGACATCCCAATGGAACAGCCCCTCTCATGAACTCAGAGAATGTTCGTAATGTCTGGAATGTCCAGTATACATCCCAGAGTCCTCTGAAAGTTGCACAAGAGCCAGGCAGACAAATCAGCACTGTCATAATCTCAGGGAAGAATTTCATATTTTAAAAGACTGGATTACATTGTGTAAACATTATCTAGTGAATACATCACAGTCCTGCTCTTGCTTCTTGTTTTCACATGCCAATTTTGTGTTCAAGTGCAGGAGGCTCCCTACTGAATACAGCAGTTCCGATGGAGTGTGAGAAGAATGGCAGGATGTGGAGCTAGCACACTCTGTTGCCACAAACCCACCAATGTCCTTTCTTTCCCATAAAATCTGTACCCTGCAGCTGCCCCTCCATGGCCCTTTCCACCACCTTCCTCTGTTGTAAACAAAAATATTTTTCCCTTATGGGGTATCCAAGAGCCCATATAGAGTCCTTACGTAGGTTCCCTACTGGTAGGAGAAAATAACAGAGGCCAGCCAGAGAATATTGAGAAGCAAAGCAGCTAGTAAGCCTGATCTTTATTGATCTGTTGCAACAGGGTCCTCACTCACCTCGCACACAGGAGGAAGGAGGAACCCAGAACAACGGCGCGCAGGGCCTTATATAGACATTTTAAATACCCTATCCTGGAGCTCAAGACCACCTCTCCATACATCATACATACATCACAGAAGGGGTGTAACCCAAGACCACCACCCCAGATATATCATACCTACATCACAAAAAGGGCTGTTTACAGCAGAAATCTGAGTGGTTTGTTTACCTCCTGTCTGCCAGGTTACCTGTTTAATGGTCACTTGATTGGATTGCCTGGGGAGCCTGGCCAGTCTTTTGTAATGATAAATACATAGTTCCTGAGCCAGGTCACAGCCTCACACCCTATTCATATCTTAAATGTGCCCTTAAGACAGGATTTGTGAAGGAAAATACAATGGGGAGGCTTTTCCATTTTCCCTTGACCTTGCAGAGAAAACATTTGCTCGGTTTGGGAATCAAAGTGGTTTCAAGTCGGTCTTCCTGTGCTGATCTATGTACGTGCTTGGTTGGTACACTTATGAACATTTAACATATATCTAAGACCTCAAAATTCCTATCACACACCCCAAAGCAGGTTATGAAGCAAGGTTATATCATTTGAGTTTCTGAGTTACAGCAACTCCCTGAAATGCAGAGGCCTGGGCTAGAAGAAACTGTTGCAAATAAGTTCCATTTTCACTAATTTCCTTGACCAGTGGAAAATACAAGAGCTGCTATCAAGAGAATCTTCTTTCCCTCTTCGACAAGTGCTTATATCATTGCAATTAACAGATGGAAATGCTCCGTTTGACCAATGGCTCATTAACAAGCATTAATTTCAGGCAGCTGTTTAGAATGGCGGAAGCTACTACACAGTTAATGGAGAGTCAAATTATTCAGATGCACCAGCACAACAGGGTGGTAACTAAAAATACAATTCCCATTGTTAAAATCACTTATAGCTCAGTCTCTGCTGCATTCAAAGGGATTTACTCCCGGGTGGCGCTGTGGTCTAAACCACTGAGCCTCTTGGACTTGCCAATCAGAAGTTCGGCAGTTCAAATCCCCTTGATGGAGTGAGCTCCCGTTGCCAAACTAGCAGTTTGAAAGCATGCCAGTGCAAGTAGATAAAAAGGTACCGCTGCGGCGGGAATGTAAACAGCGTTTCCATGCACTCTGGTTTCCGTCACAGTGTTCTGTTGCACCAAAAGTGGTATAGCCATGCTGGCCACATGACCCAGAAAGCTGTCTGTGGACAAATGCTGGCTCCCTTGGCCTGAAAGCAAGATGAGCGCTGCAATCCCATAGTTGCCTTTGACTGGACTTAACTGTCCAGGGGTCCTTTGCGTGGATAGGCGGAGTCCCCAGATCCCGAGCGGTCCCCCCCCGTCATGTGGAATAACAACTCAAGACAATGTGCTATGGGATTAAATTGGCCACAACTTTATTAAATTTCAAATGTGGGTAGACCTTGGCTCAGGCATTGGGCATTCTCCCTCCCCAGTCCCCAGCCGGGGACCTAGGGAGCTTCAGGGTTATCCAGTGGGGGGGGGGATGGGCCGGCTCTGGAGAACATATGTTCAAGCAGAGATAGCCGCCCCCGTTACGCCACCGCCGCAGGGGAGAGCAATGACGACCTTTCAGCGTACGGTCAAAGCCTCCCTTCAGAAACCCTTTAACGGGACCTGGTATCGCCACCGCAAAGAGGAAGATGGACTAAAGGATTCTGCCCAAGGCCTGATACCGCCAAAGTTGTGACGTTTTGCTACGGGAAAGGCGAAACCTGCCAATGCAGGGAAATTCCTTTCTGGCCCTTTAACAGCGACCTTAACGTAGCAGCGCCCGCATACCTGTGAAGAAAAGTTAACCTGCAAAAGAAGACATTAACTGAGGGTGGGTAGGGTGGGAGAAGCTCTGGAGCCAAGTGAGGATTCCCAGGTAAGATCCTCCCTCTACAATCAAGCAGTATGCAAAATGTATAAATAAATGATTAGTAGGTAATGTAAAATACTGGAGGGTAGATAACATCCTGAACACAGAATTGGTGGGAAATGCCTGCAGAATTAATTGGTTACATTTGGGATACAGAACAAAAAAAGACAAAATTTACTTTGTTTTCTTTTAAAGAAATTGGCAACCTTTTATTAAGGCTTGCAAAAATAGACATTGCCCTTTTACAAACGATATTGGTATGTTTGATGGATTATAATTCTAATTTTATTTTGGTCTCGTTTGCTCTTCCATTTGCATATATATATATATGTAAAGAGTGTATAAATGTATCACTATATATTTTATAAAGAGAGAATGGAAACTCCAGGCAACCTTAAATTATTAGTTATTTTTGAAGTTTCTCCTGCTCCTGATTCTCTGTACAAATAAATTAAAGTTTGCTCACAAAATAATTTTTCTACCGTATTGGCTTGAATATAAGCCACACCGTTAAAATTTGGCGGGGGGGAGAGAGAAAGATAATCCACAGGCACTCACACCTGTTCCATTTTACTATATGTCTGTTTCAGCAGAGATATCGTAAAAGCCCATTTTTGTCAGGTCACAAATTTAAGCCGCACTTTAACTTTCAGGGTCAGAATTGTGGGGGGGGGGAGTGAGGCTTATATTCAGGCCAATAAGGTATTTAAATCCCTTTTATCCTGCTCTTCAGCCAAAAAAAAAGGGTTCCAAAAGTGGCTTACAAACATCAGAAATAAGGCACTGCTGCTCCTGGGCTATAACTGATGGACAGAGAGGTTTAGAAGAGAGGTTCTTTTATTCTTTGCTCTCCTATAGGAGAATTAGCACAATGGCGATAGCTCCAAGCGCATTAAAACTTGGTTAGATTTTACATCTGCCCTCATCCACCTTTAAACAAACGTTCCCTATGGAAATTCCTAGGCTAGAATAAATCACAGAGAGCAAAATGCTGAGAACTTGTTGCCATGTTGTTTTGCATGCCATGAGAGCAAAAAGCCCTGAACAGTACCCCACTTGCATTGTTGACAGGGAGCAAGATGGGGTGTTGTACCATGCGCTGGCAGCTCACGCCCACCTGCCTCTCACATACAATAAGTCCTAGAAAGAGTTTCCTACACAAACATATACATCCTCTCTCTTTCTCTTTCTCTTTCAGCTTCTGTCACAGAGGAGGGCCGGGCAATCAGCTGATTGATTATTCAGAAAGCGTTGCTTGTTCTGTTCTGAAGCTGATTCTAATTGGCTCAAGCCAGGACCTGCTGTATAAAACCACAAAAACGTGGACCCAGTAGGAGAGGGTGTGTGGAGACACGGGGTGCAGGATTCCCAAAGAAGGAAGCTAAAGACATGAGAATGACCCATTCTATTGCTCTATCAAAGGAAGGTATAGACTTACAGCAAAGCAACCCCACAGTTCCCCGTGCCCCTCTCACAGCTCCCATGGATCGGACTCCACAGCAAGGAGATGACTTATCTGCACCCAAGCAAAATACAATTTTGAATACTCATTTTAACATCTTTAAAATATCAATGACTTCACTTCTTCTCCTTCCATGGTTCATTTTGCATATCATAAATCCCTGCATATTTTACATAAAGTAAACCATTCAGTGTTCCATTATTACATCCATCAAAACTTATTTACACTGTTGAATTTATCTCAATGTTGCCCACAATTTTCCCCCATATATTCAATAAACGTTTTCCAATCTTCTCTAAACGTATGTTCTTCTGTTCTCTTATTCTATGTGTTAAGTCTGCAAGCTGCGCATATTCCGTCAACTTAAGTTGCCAGTCTTCTTTAGCTGGGGCCTTGCTCGTTTTCTATATTGGGGCTAACAAAACTTGGGCCGCAGTAGTGGCATACATAAATAACCTTTTTTGACACCTGGGAATTTCCGTCTGAATTATCCCCAACAAAAAGGACTCTGGTTTTTTTTCCGGGGGGGGGGGGTACTTTTAAACAATTTTTTTTAATTCATTATGGGATTATTTCCCAATACAATTTTACCCTTTTAAGAGATAACAATACTCTCAGAGCTAAGCCAATTAGCATATATCAAAGCAAGTGGATTATGGACATTACTCATAGAATCATAGAATCATAGAGTTGGAAGAGACCACAAGGGCCATCGAGTCCAACCCCCTGCCAAGCAGGAAACACCATCAGAGCACTCCTGACATATGGTTGTCAAGCTTCTGCTTAAAGACCTCTAAAAGAAGGAGACTCCACCACACTCCTTGGCAGCAAATTCCACTGTCGAACAGCTCTTACTGTCAGGAAGTTCTTCCTAATGTTTAGGTGGAATCTTCTTTCTTGTAGTTTGGATCCATTGCTCTGTGTCCGCTTCTCTGGAGCTGCAGAAAACAACCTTTCTCCCTCCTCTACTCATGGCTACAGCAACTACCAATTAGTTGTGGGGTTATCTTGAGTGCCAAGATGGCGCTAGCACGCCTTCCGGAATGGTTCATCGTTGATTCAACACACTGGTTCACCTATGAGACAAGGTGAGGCAACCACACCAACCACTGGGTAATGTTGATTTGGCAACCCACCTTGTTCCCAATGTAGATCTTCACTCACCTCTTCTTCCCTGGTGGTGGGGGGGGGGAGGGGGGTCCATTTTGTTGTTCGCCTCAGGCAGTTGTACCAACTTGAGGAAAATATTGGGGAGGCCCAGGTAAGCCCCGCCCAAAGATAATCAATCACAAGACACACACCATTAAAATGGCAACGTCCATTAACTTTGAGGGGGTCCTGTCCCCTCAAATATTTTATGGAGGGGGCAAAGGGACCTCAGTTACTAGGAACTGGCCTGAGGCAGGGCCGTCTTTAGCATATGCTGGGGTGCAAAGATCTGCCCAGCGCTCCAAATTAACTTTTATTGAGCTTTTGGGGGGAGGGGAAAAGCCAAAGTTGTTGACCTTTTTTGGGGGGGTCACTCACCTGTAACAACAATGCAGCGGAAAAAACCCTGTTTTTCTGACTCGTCAGGAATATTAGACACTACGGAGTAACAGAGCGACGGGAGAGGGGACTTTCGCTCCATTGCTTTTCTTTTCTTTTTTTATTAATAATATTTTATTAGGATTTTTTCAAAAAATTAACAACCAACAAAAGTCAACAAAAATCACAAAAAAAACAGACAACAAACATCAGAAATCCAAACAGAAAAAACAGAAAAAAGAAAAATGCAAAAGAAAAAAAGTAGCATGAAAAAAAGAGCACTCTTTCATATTGGTAACTTTCAAAACCTTATTCTCTTTACTTCCACCCGCCTTCCCTTCTTGTATTCTACTTTAAAAATTAGTTCAGCAAGATCATTCATTATTTATTTTAAACCTTTATCCCTCCCTTTGTAGTCTTATTTATCTTAATCGCTAGAAACCCCTTCATTTCGTTTTCAGAGCCCTCAGCATTCATAAATTTTACAGTATTTTTGTAGATAGACTTTAAACTTCTTCCAGTCCTCTTCCACCTGCTCCTCCCCTTGATCTCGGATTCTGCCGGTCATTTCTGCCAGTTCCATATAGTCTATTACTTGCATCTGCCATTCTTCCAAGGTGGGTAGATCTTGCGTCTTCCAATGCTTTGCAATAAGTATTCTTGCTGCTGCTGTAACATACATGAAAAAGGTTCTATCCTTCTTTGACACCAATTGGCCGACTATGCCCAGGAGAAAGGCCTCTGGTTTCTTCAGAAAAGTATACTTAAATACCTTTTTCAGTTCATTATAGATCATTTCCCAGAACGCCTTAATCCTTGGGCACGTCCACCAAAGGTGAAAGAATGTTCCATCAGTTTCTTTACATTTCCAACACTTGTTATCAGGCAAATGATAAATTTTTGCAAGCTTGACTGGTGTCATGTACCACCTATGAATCATTTTCATAATATTTTCTCTTAAGGCATTACATGCCGTAAATTTCATACCGGTGGTCCACAACCGTTCCCAGTCAGCAAACATAATATTATGACCAATGTCTTGTGCCCATTTTATCATAGCCGATTTAACCGTTTCATCCTCAGTATTCCATTTCAACAGCAAATCATACATTCTCGACAATATCTTAGCATTGGGTTCTAACAGTTCTGTTTCCAACTTTGATTTTTCCACCTGGAAGCCATTTTTCCTGCCCAAATTATAGGCCTCTCTTACTTGAAAGTAATGTAACCAATCCTGCACCTTATTTTTAGGTTTCTCATAACTCTGCAATTTCAACCTGTCCCCTTCTTGTTCCAAAATTTCCGAATATCTCGGCCATTTAGATTCCATATTGAGCTTTTTCACGGCTTTAGCCTCCATTGGCGACAACCACCTAGGAGTCTTACTTTCCAACAAATCTTTGTATCTAGTCCAGACATTAAATAATGCTTTCCTGACAATATAATTTTTAAAACCTTTATGAGCTTTAACCTTATCATACCACAAATATGCATGCCACCCAAAAGCATTATTAAAACCCTCTAGATCCAAAATGTCGGTGTTCTCAAGAAGTAGCCATTCCTTCAGCCCTATCACTCCATTGCTTTTCACTGCCGCCGATCAAGGGGACTGGTATACAGTAGGTTTACATTTGGTGCCCCCCAGAATTCTGTGCCCGGGTGCCCCGCACCCCTTACACCCCGGGGCAAAGACGGCCCTGGCCTCAGGTGCCAAAATGTCATGGGCCAGCCCCGGCTCTGGCAAACTTCAGAAGAGCTGGGCTTCCCACAAATTCAGGAAAATTAAGTTTCCATAAAAAGGTAAAGGTACCCCTGCCCGTATGGGCCAGTCTTGACAGACTCTAGGGTTGTGCGCCCATCTCACTCAAGAGGCCAGGAGCCAGCGCTGTCTGGAGACACTTCCAGGTCACGTGGCCAGCGTGACAAAGCTGCATCTGGCGAGCCAGAGCCGCACACGGAAACGCCGTTTACCTTCCCGCTAGTAAGCGGTCCCTATTTATCTACTTGCACCCGGAGGTGCTTCGAACTGCTAGGTTGGCAGGCGCTGGGACCGAGCAACGGGAGCGCACCCCGCCGCGGGGATTCGAACCGCCGACCTTTCGATCGGCAAGCCCTAGGCGCTGAGGCTTTTACCCACAGCGCCACCCGCGTCCCTCTAAGTTTGCATAAACATCCTTAAATATGATCTTCTGTTTAGCTTCATTTCTTCCTCTGGGATTATATCCCAGGCTTGGCTCTCTGTACTTCAGGCAGGGGTTAAACTAGGCTTTATTTCATCTGGGTCACAGCCCCAGATTGGTAAAACAAAAAACAAAACAACCCATACGCATTTGTGTACAGGCACCTTCACTTCAGGCAAAAAACCCAACCATTCTCCCCATAGCTATGGCTGTGCTTCAGGGCCTGATCCTCTGTGTGTCAATGGGTGTTTCCTTTTTTACCCATTACCACAGCCCAAGGCATTCATATAGATAGACCCTGCCTGCTTTTTCAAACCTTTAAATTCTTTTTTTGATTGGCATTTGAGCTGCCTCTGGATCTCACTAGCATCTCTCTGCAATTGCATTAGCTCTGTACATTTCCGTCGCTCCAGCCTAATCCATTCACTTCGTGTTTCCTGACTGTGTGAGGGTCTCAGCAGGAAATGAATTGAAACAGACACTTCCATTCGCATTGTTAAAAACTTTCCCCTCTCAAACCTACCGCATTTGGAGAAACGGAGACAGCAGCTATAAACGTACTCTGTCGATTATCAATATAGGTTTCTCCATTATGGCCTCTCTTAAGAAGGCAATTCCATGATACATATTTAAGTTGGTTTTCCTCGCTGCCATGGCTGCCATCCTGCATGTCAGAAAGCAAGGAACTATTACTGTGAAATTGCCTTTAGCTCTTCTGCACAGGAGGCAGCAATTGGCTAATAGTTTCTTCAGACAGCTTTGGCAGATGTGCCGGGTTCCTATGCAACTGTGCCCTGCGTGTAAGTGCAATGCCTGAGATATTCCCTTTTATTAATGTCCTGAGCTGTAATTAATCCCCAGCATCATTTGATACTGTCAGCAACACCATATGGGCTAAGCATGGTTTTCAAGGACTAGCTATTGAGCAACAGAAAAATCACAGCTAAATGCCTGAGCGCTCTGCATCAGGAGAGAGGGCAAATCAGGCCGCGCAGCGATGGAGCTTGCTTCTTTTTAAGAGAGTGTTGAAGGGAGCTTTGAAGGCCAGAACTGTTTGCTGTCCAAGGCAAAGGGCAAGGTCACCCCTCTACCATTCCACGTTCCAGACAGGAAGCTGGATCTCACTTCAGTCCTGGCTTCAGGGGAACGTGTATCAAGAGCCGGGAGAAAGAAGTGTGTCTTCAGTATATGAGAAAAACCACATGATGACAGTGCCAGATGTGTTAGTTATATGAGTGAAATTCCCTAATCTGGACCTTGGGCAGTTTGAATCAACATGTTCTCCGCCATGGCCAGATTTAGGTCTGATGAGGCCCTCAGCTCCTGAAGGTAATGGGGCCCTTTATATGTCCAGCTGTCCTTTGTCAACAACAAATTGCCGCTGTTTTTTGTGTTGAATATATGCTATATGGTAATTTATGGACCTAATAGGTATCTAAAGCCATTTGCACATAACAAACCAACCAGTCCATGTAGAATGTAGGCACCTATATATAGAAATGAGCAAACCAGCGATATTTTAGGGAGCAGGCGAGCAGGTGGGGCCCATTACTTACATCATAGCAGCCTACACAACACAAAACACTGTTGCTGTATGTAGGTTTTATTTTATTTGTTTTTATTATGGAAATGTACATCCAGGGTTTTTTTCCCTTTATTTGTGGGGGGGGAGGGGCCCTAAGTCAGACATAGGCAAACTTGGCCCTCCAGCTGTTTTGGGACTACAATTCCCATCATCCCTGACCACTGGTCCTGTTAGTCTGGGATGATGGGAGTTGTAGTCCCAAAACACCTGGAGGGCCAAGTTTCCCTATGCCTGCCCTAAACTATAGCTTGTTTAGCTTATACGTAAATCCGTCACTGCATATATGCTACAGTGCAAGTCAAACTCAGGACGCAAGGGAGAAATGTGCTAAGAGGAAGACACGCTTGGCAAATCCACACCGTGATCAACTTCTGCCCGCAAACCAATGTGCCCACTGTGGAAGGACGTGTGGATCCAGAATTGGCCTCCACAGTCACTTACGGACTCATTGTTAAAACCGTGTTTATGAAAGACAATCTTACTTCGCTATGAGTGATCACCAAAGAAGAAGAAGAAATCTAAAACCAACATGCATGTTACCTGTAGTTTGGTGCTCAGTGGCAGAGCACATAATTTTGCCTGCAGAACATCCCAGGTTTAGTCTCTGATCACACCATTTCACAGGATTCTCAGGAATTGGGCGCAATCTGCTTTAGTTCTTTGGAGAGTTGCATTTAGCCAAAGCAGACATTCCTGGTCTGATGTTATAGCGCGCACACACACACGCACACGCACACACACACACGTGCATATGTTTAAAGAGCACTGCTAGCAGTGCTACCACCCATTCAGCACATCAAAGAATTATCGCTTAATTATTTTATTTTATTTTTAAAGAATGCTTGTATTAGAGAGAGCGCCTGTTAAAATAAAGGAGCTGTAATCTCGGGCAGTTGCTGCCATTAATATATATCATAAACAGAGCACAAGAGGCAGATTGGTTGATTTATCATGAATTGCTGTTCTCGTATATCTTCTTTCCTGTGTTTTGTTTTATTTTTTAATCAGCGAAATCACCCCATTGTGCGCACTGAGCTCAGGACCTCTACATTTGTACTGCTAAATTCTGCGTCTTGTAAAGATGACAGGTCTGTTATGAAAGATTTGTTCTTCCTTTGTAGAAAAGGAGCCTGTGCTGCAGTTTTCATCAGAATGCTCTGGAACTGCTTAGGTACGTGTAAGTGTCCTTAAAATGTGCATGTGTGCTTAAAGTTATATAGCATTACAATAGATTTGCTGGCAGAATATCCCAGGTTTCTGGAAGCCTTGCACTGCAGCAGCTAGCGCAGAAATGCAGTTGCCAGACTCCTTACAGAAATAAACAGCCACAGGAGATGGTGGTGTTTCAGTGTCTACAACGGCTTCCTTCCCCAACTTGGGCTCGGTTCAAATGCTGGCTGTAACGTAAAAGTAAAGGTAAAGGTACCCCTGACTGTGAGGTCCAGTCATGGACAACTCTGGGGTTGCGCACTCATCTCGCTCTATAGGTCGAGGGAGCCGGCATTTGTCCACAGACTGTGGTTTAACCCACAGCACCACCCACGTCCCTGGCTGTAAAATGTTGTTGTTGTTGTTGTTTAGTCATTTAGTTGTGCCCGACTCTTCGTGACCCCGTGGACCAGAGCACGCCAGGCACTTCTGTCCTCCACTGCCTCCCGCAGTTTGATCAAACTCATGCTGGTAGCTTCGAGAACACTGTCCAACCATCTCGTCCTCTGTCGTCCCCTTCTCCTTGTGCCCTCCATCTTTCCCAACATCAGGGTCTTTTCCAAGGAGTCTTCTCTTCTCATGAGGTGGCCAAAGTATTGGAGCCTCAGCTTCGAGATCTGTCCTCCAGCACCATAATTCAAAAGTCACCATAATTCAAGAGTCTCCTCCAGCACCTTAATTCAAAAGCATCAATTCTTCGGTGATCAGCCTTCTTTATGGTCCAGCTCTCACTTCCATACATCACTACTGGAAAAACCATAGCTTTTACTATACGGACCTTTGTTGGCAAGGTGATGTCTCTGCTTTTTAAGATGCTATCTAGGTTTGTCATTGCTTTTCTCCCAAGAAGCAGGCGTCTTTTAATTTAACTGTAACGTACAACCCTCTAAATCAGTGTTTCCCAATTGATGGTCCCAGGGGAGTCCATGGCACCATTCACATAACAAAAACTACCATGGAGATATCAAGATTGTCAAAAGTAGGGGATCTATGACTTGGCTTTGGGAAAACAGGGAGTCCACAGTACTTAATTTAGAGCCACTGCTTCAGGTAGCTCAGCGAAGCACATCCTAGGGCTAAACTAGACAGGATGCCAACGGGACACATTTTGGGGGGGGGTTAAACCACAGAGCCTAGGACTTGCCGATCAGAAGGTCGGCGGTTCGAATCCCCGCGATGGGGTGAGCTCCCATTGCTCGGTCCCAGCTCCTGCCACCTAGCAGTTCGAAAGCACGTCAAAGTGCAAGTAGATAAATAGGTACCGCTCTGGCGGGAAGGTAAACGGCTGCTTTGGTTCCGTGTGTACAGCTTCCGTGTGTACAGGGAGCCGGCGTACAGCTCCCGTGTGCTGCTTTGGTTCTCCAGAAGTGGCCTAGTCATGCTGGCCACATGACCCGGAAGCTGTACGCCGGCTCCCTCAGCCATGAAAGCGAGATGAGCACCGCAAGCCCAGAGTCGGTCACGACTGGACCTAATGGTTAGGGGTCCCTTTACCTTTACCCTTAGCCCCACCTTGGAGGGGATGCTGTCTTACACCGAGGCCACAGTTGTACTCGGTTTTCTGCCTTGTGCCTCAGCTTGGCTTTAAAGTAAGGCGTAGTACCACCGCCGTGCCGGAGGTGAGAATGGGCCCGTTCTTTTTCAAGCGTTTGCTCTGCAAACTGGAGAAGTGGAAGGGGTGTCCGTATCGAGAGACCAGCTGACCTTGATCAAAGGACAGCTTCATTTTACTACCCTATCATGTGTGCTACACTTCTACCTGATTAGACTCGAAAACCTTTAATCGCTAAATGAATTAATAGACCATCCTTGATTTCAAAGTCATCAGCATTCTCTAATTAATTTTAAGTACTCCACGGGTGGATATTTTTAAATCACCAAAAAAAAAAAAAAAAAACCACACACACATCCTCCAATATCTAAGGGAACTATGGAACAATATTAGTTAAACCAAATCATGGAATGGGGAGAGAGAATGATGGGAGAGGATCTGTAGATGTTTGGAGGTCTGTCCCACACAATGTAAGGATGTGGGTGGCGCTGTGGGTTAAACCACAGAGCCTAGGACTTGCAGATCAGAAGGTCAGCAGTTCAAATCCCCATGATGGGGTGAGCTCCCATTGCTCAGTCCCTGCTCCTGCCAACCTAGCAGTTTGAAAGCACATCAAAGTGCAAGTAGATAAATAGGTACCGCTCTGGCAGGAAGGTAAACGGCATTTCCGTGCGCTGCTCTGGTTCGCCAGAAGCGGCTTAGTCATGCTGGCCACATGACCCGGAAGCTGTACGCCGGCTCCCTCGGCCAATAAAGCGAGATGAGCACTGCAATCCCAGAGTCGGCCATGACTGGACCTAATGGTCAGGGGTCCCTTTACCTTTACCTTTACCCACACAGTGAGGGACAGTGTTGTGATGCCTACCGTTTTTGGAATTCCCCCAGTAAATAGTGTCTTTTTGGCACTGACTCCCTCCAACAAACCTTTCAAGCCGAGATATCTCCCAGTCTGCGTCTATTTTTGGAATAGTTTTTTAGGTGTTTTTTAGATCTTTTGAAGGTTTCATCATTTCTCTGTTTGCCCCTCTGGACTCCTTGGGGAGGAAGGGTGAGATATAAATGCAACAGATAAAAAAAATGTTTAATAATAATAATAATAATAATAATAACATCATAGATTAATCACAGAATGATAGAGTTGGAAGGGACCATGAGGGTCCTCTAATTCAATGTGAGGCTTGTACCCAGGACATTGAGATTAAGAATCCACATAGAAATATCATTTGGGCAGACACTCTTCCCCTGAAATGAGCTTTGAGTTGCTTGCAAAAGGGCAGGGTAGTGCTGGAATGCAGCCTAAGAATAAAGGTTAGGGGGACTCTGCCTGGAGTTGGAACTAGCCACTCTTTCCAAGTGTTCACGTTCTTCCATATAACGCGTAGGATTACTTACCCTGTGATGTGACTTTATCAAGTTGTGAGTTGATAAGGCAGCAGCCAAAGCCTGAGGTCAATGAAACTTGTGTTTCACAGGAAAGGAACACTGTTTTGGTGACACCCTTGTATTGTGTGCAACACGGGATCCGTACATTATATTAGTATATAGTGTCATTGAAATTCTACTCAATATTGATCCAGAGTAGATTCCAATGTATAGTTAGCAGAGTAAAAACTTAAGCATGTTGCAGGATTCCCCAAAAATAGACCAGAGGCAATTATATTTCGTCCAGCAGAGCTTGGAGAGCAACTTAAGGCAAATGAGCATGTTGTTGTTGTTGTTGTTGTTTAGTCGTTTAGTTGTGTCCGACTCTTTGTGACCCCATGGACCAGAGCACGCCAGGCACTCCTGTCTGCCATTGACTCCCGCAGTTTGGTCAAACTCATGTTGGTAGCTTTGAGAACACTGTCCAACCATCTCAGCCTCTGTCATCCCCTTCTCCTTGTGCCCTCCATCTTTCCTAGCATCAGGGTCTTTTCCAGGGAGTCTTCTCTTCTCATGAGGTGGCCAAAGTACTGGAGCCTCAGCTTCAGGATCTGTCCTTCCAGTGAGCACTCAGGGCTGATTTCCTTCAGAATGGATACGTTTGATCTTCTTGCAGTCCATGGGACTCTCAAGACAGAGTTTTCTCCAGCACTATAATGAGCAAAATGGTTACAAATCCAATACATTCAGTACTGGCACTTTCCATAGGAAATCCAGTTGCAGCAGACTTAACTTAAACTTACAAAAACTTACAATAAGTCTAAAACCTAACACCACATACAGAAAGAAAGAGAGAGAATGAAACCCAGGCTCCTTCTAGCGTCACTATTATAGTCAACATGACCTTGACAGAAAGAGATAAGAGAACCAGTTTAAACCAGCTGTGCTCAGCTTCTCTGAAGGAATAACCCAAACACCATGAACCTTCTGCTTGTTTCTTTCACACAGAGAAGCTTCCAGAGCCCTCTTGAATTAAGTAGAATAGGAAAGATCTCTACACGTCAGATCAATACTTTCTGCACTAAGAAATGCAAACTGACATATAGATGTAGATATATTAATATATTGAGTGTACATCTACAAAATGTAGGGTTGGGTCTTGTGAGAGGATTCTCACTAGCTTGCGCAGCTCTGTTGTATGTATACTCTGTTGCGCATAAATTCTATAGCAGCTGTCAATGCTGTTTGTGGAAGAGGCTCTGCAAGTTCTTGCACAAGCGGGAGAATTTTACTTGGCTTAGTTTCAGTTTTTCCACACAACCTGAAAGGAGATACAGTGGTACCTCAGGTTACAGACGCTTCAGGTTACAGACTGCGCTAACTCAGAAATAGTACCTCGGGTTAAGAACTTTGCTTCAGGATGAGAACAGAAATCAGAGGGCAGCGGTGCAGCGGCAGCAGGAGGCCCCAATAGCTAAAGTGGTACCTCAGGTTAAGAACAGTTTCAGGTTAAGAACGGACCTCCAGAATGAGTTAAGTTCTTAACCCGAGGTACCACTGTACTTCCTACCTGCTGAGATGCCCCTTCTATTTTTTTAAAGTAATATTTATTAAAGTTTCACAAACAATAAAAAACTTCAAAATTTAAACATAGAAAACAAAAACCAAGAAAAACTACAAAAATGGAACAATACAAAACAAAACACATAAGACGTACACAATAGAGAACAGTTGACAAAGTAGAAAAAAAGAGAAAAGGAAAAAAGAAGGAAAAAAGCCAAAAATCAAAACAGAAAAAAGATTAGTATTTTCATATCTTATACTTCATTCACTAGTTTCTTGACCTCCTCACACCTCCCTTTTTGTATTCCAGTTCAGATATTTAATTCAGCAAGTCCTTACCCTCTAGCATTTATCCTTACTCAAAATGTTAACCTATTATAAATATATATTTTCCAATTATCAGTCCATATTTACATATTCTTATTAGTCTTTTTACCAATGTTTTCCATCCAACATCCCTTTAACATTCATTAATTTTACAGTATTTCTGCAAGTAGTCTTTGAAATTTTTCCAATCATCTTCCACCGTCTCTTCTTCCTGATCTCGGATTCTGCCAGTCATTTCTGCCAATTCCATGTAGTCAATCACCTTCATTTTCACGCCTTCCAGAGTGGGTAGATCTTGTGTCTTCCAATACTTTGCAATAAATATTCTTGCTGCTGTTGTGGCATACATAAAAAAAGTTCTATCCTTCTTTGGCACCAATTGGCCGACCATGCCCAGGAGAAAGGCCTCTGGTTTCTTCAAGAAGGTATATTTAAATACCCTTTTCATTTCATTATAAATCATCTCCCAGAAAGTCTTAATCCTTGGGCATGTCCACCAAAGGTGAAAGAATGTACCTTCAGTTTCTTTACATTTCCAACATTTATTATCGGGCAAATGATAGATTTTCTGAGATGCCCCTTCCAATCTAACCCATTTGCTTATGAATGAGAAAGCATAGATCATGCAGGCTCACCCATCAGAACCAGGAATGACTGCTACCTCTGTGATCTATGCTATTCCCTTACAAATTGCCCATAAAACACATGGGAAGAAGAACCTTTATTAACCACCTCAAAACTGTAAAAGCTGCTCTTGCAGGAAAGCCATGGCAGCTTTCCCTTTGACATTTGGCAAGATTCCTCCTCTCAGAAGGGGCTCCCATGCCTGTGGATTTCATCTAATTCAGAAAAGGGTGGGGGCATTTTAAAGGAGCCTAGCACAGAAATGCTTGCATCTATCTGTAATTTGACAGGGTTTAGCTTCCACACAAACACACCCACACCATGATTCATGATATATTGCCAGGCCAAAAATTATGAAACTGATATCACGATATGGACATCAAACCAGTTTGAATATAGCAATACAGTATATCCCTTACCCCTCTCTCAACCATCAGGCTGAATTCCATGGGCACTGAGCATTCTCAGCCTTCATGGGGCCGGTTTTTTGTGGGTTCCCTTCCCCTGAGGGTGTTTTTCCCTAAAGGTTATATTTTATTTTGGTGCTTCTGCAAAATTCAGGTCTGATGAGTCCTCTCTCTTGGGCACTTTTGGCCGCTTAAGCAACAGCAGTCTGAAAACTAAATTAGAAATATAAAGGACGACTGAATGTGTCCTATATCAAAATGGTAACCATTTTACAGAGTATCGCCTATACAGTGGTACCTCAGGTTAAGAACTTAATTCACTCTGGAGGTCCGTTCTTAACATGAAACTGTTCTTAACCTGAAGCACAGAGGGAAAGCAAATGAAAGGATTACAGTGGTACCTCGGGTTAAGTACTTAATTCATTCTGGAGGTCCGTACTTAACCTGAAACTGTTCTTAACCTGAAGCACCACTTTAGCTGATGGGGCCTCCTGCTGCTGCAGCACCACCACCACACAATTTCTGTTCTCATCCTGAAGCAAAGTTCTAAACCCGAGGTACTATTTCTGGGTTAGCAGAGTCTGTAACCTGAAGCATCTGTAACCTGAAGCGTTTGTAACCTAAGGTACCACTGTACGTCCCAGGCAGTACCTGTTCTTCTTTACAGCTATCATTTGCATAGTCTTATCAGTCGATATGGTGCTTCACAGAAGAACGAGAAATCCTTTCAACCCGATTGCAGTCTAAGGCTTAAAATTCAGCCAGGCCATTTCCCTCTGTTGTATTTCAAGTGACGCTTGCACATTATTGTACATACCAGAGGAGATGGGGATGCCTTCATCAGATCCACATGAGCTATTCAGCCTTCCTGCCCCTGAACTCCTATTAATGAAGCTGTCATCTGCGCATGCGTTGTCATTTAAGCATGTGCAACGGCTGTCTTCAGAAATACACACCTCTGCTTAACTGTGAAGCGAACAGGGCTTAGATCTCCCTTTCCAATTGGCGTTGGTTCGAGGGGAAACGCACAAAGCAGACGCATTTCTCAAGAAACTACAGGACATCTCTGCATCCTGGGTAATGTTTGTGTGTACAAGGAATGCCCTGAGGGCAGAGTAAATGGCAATGTGTACACAGCCTAAATTTCCAAGGGTGGCGGGTGGGGGGAGGATGGTAAGGAGCAGGGGTCAGCAAACTTTTCCAGCCGGGGGCCAGTCCACTGCCCTCAGACTATGTGGTGAGCTGGACTATATTGGGGGGGGGGCAAATGAATGAATTCCTATGCCCCACAAATAACCCAGAGATGCATTTTAAATAAAAGGACACATTCTGCTCATGTAAAAACACAAATTCCCGGACCGTCTGTGGGCCGGATTTGGAAGGCGATTGGGCCGCATCCTGCCCCCAGCCCTTACTTTGCCTACCCATGGTAAAGAGTGAAATAACATTGGGTTTCATGGACTTGTTGAGGAAGAATGAGAGAGGGTTGGTGAAATATACTGGGAGTCGAGAGTGGATTTCATGCTCTTTATTCAGCTTATACTGTTGAGGAGGAAGTTCCCCCAGAATGTCTGCTCTATATGCACTGTTTACACAATGGGCCCCACGTGATTGGCTAATTCCGGGATTCACCTGTAGGCCAATCAGGTTGCGGATTCACTTCCACCTGGAGCTGGATTGGGTGGCTCCTATGGACCAATCAGACTGCTGCATTCTGAATCCTATTGTTCTAGGACCAATCAGACTGCTGCCTTTTGGATCCTACTCAACTCAGTACATAACAGTTGGCCATTCCAGGCATAAAGGGCTGCAAAGGAGACTGAGCGGGTTTGTTTAAGAGAGCATGAGACCTGAGTGGATTAGGGTGGTGGAGCCAAAATGAAAGACAAAGATCAATAAATGTAGAATCAATAAAAGCAAATGAAATCAATCAAGATCTGGCAGCCTCTTCAAATGTTCGTTTGTGAAAATAAGGCTGAATGAACAGCTGCACGCAAGACTAGAAGCTGACTGCTCTCTTAAACATGTATAGTGTATCCTCACTTGTTTCTGCTAACCTAAAAAAAACCCCCAAAAACCCTGCCTTTAATATGCATAGAATATGCAGACTTATTTGTGGCCCACAATCCACTGCAGCAGGTTGTGAAAATGAGGGAGGACACTTCATTTTACTTCAGCTGATTCTGAATGAGATGAATATATATATATATATATATATATATATATATATATATATATTCATTCTACAAAAACGGAAAAGGGAGAATAGGCAATTTAATTCCACTTCACTGGATTGTGAGCACCACTTCTCTGAGAAAGAACTCCCCCCCCCTCCCCATGCTGAGGTGGAAATTGAACACCTGAATTAAAATATGTGGGGGGGGGGGAGGAAAAGGACACTACCATTCCGCGAGCAAGTGGGAAACTTGTTCTCTGACATTGTACTGACATCTAGCGGTTGTCTGACGATATGTTTCAAAAAGTTGAATTGCATTTCACATACAGTAAGGTAAATTCCAGATAATCTTTCCTGAAAGGAAGCTGTGACAGTTTATATTTCAACAAGGCCAAGAGTCTTGTGGCATCTTAAAGACTATTATTTATTCATTCATATACTGTTTAATTGCCAAGGTCGCTTTATAAGCGGTTTACAAGTATAAAACCAATTACAAAATGTGCATATAATACAACACACACACACACACAAAACCAATTTAAGTGAAACCCGGGGGTGTGGAGGACACACACCCACAATTTAAATGAGCAATAAATCAAATCTATTAAAACATCCCAACAATTCAAAGAGTTAAAAGAGAAATTAAAACAAAGTCAGGGGATCAGGGGAATAATCTGATGGCCATCTGCCATGGATGCTTTAATTGAGATTCCTGCATCGCAGTGGGTCAGACTAGATGTCCGTCAGGGTCCCTTCGAACTGTACAATTCTATGATTCTATGTCTGAACAAGTGCCTATCTTTAAGAGCTGACAGAACACCAATGGAGCCTCTTGCGCTTCAGCAAGGAGATTGTCCCCTAAGGCTACACCACCCAAAAGTGTTAATTCCTGTCATATATCAATAATGCTGAATATAATTTCTAGAAATGTTTGCCCTCCAAAACATGAATCTGCAACAACCGCTGTGTGTGCAACCACAATTTTAAGTGTGTTTCGTTTGTGAATGCTGGGTAATAGGAGATGTTACAAAACTTTGGAGGTGAATTTAAGTCAAAAGTTTAGGTGTGCACACTTTACAGTTGTTGTTGTTGTTGTTGTTGAGTTGTTTAGTCGTGTCCGACTCTTCGTGACCCCCTGGACCAGAGCACGCCAGGCACTCCTGTCTTCCACTGCCTCCCGCAGTTTGGTCAAACTCAAGCTGGTAGCTTCGAGAACACTGTCCAACCATCTCGTCCTCTGTCGTCCCCTTCTCCTTGTGCCCTCCATCTTTCCCAACATCAGGGTCTTTTCCAGGGAGTCTTCTCTTCTCAGGAGGTGGCCAAAGTCTTGGAGCCTCAGCTTCGACGATCTGTCCTTCCAGTGAGCCCTCAGGGCTGATTTCCTTAAGAATGGATAGGTTTGATCTTCTTGCAGTCCATGGGACTCTCAAGAGTCTCCTCCAGCACCATAATTCAAAAGCATCAATTCTTCAACGATCAGCCTTCTTTATGGTCCAGCTCTCACTTCCATACATCACTACTGGGAAAACCATAGCTTTAACTATACAGACCTTTGTCGGCAAGGTGGTGTCTCTGCTTTTTAAGATGCTGTCTAGGTTTGTCATCTCTTTTCTCCCAAGTAGCAGGCGTCTTTTAATTTCGTGACTGCTGTCACCATCTGCAGTTATCATGGAGCCCAAGAAAGTAAAATTTCTCACTGCCTCCATTTCTTCCCCTTCTATTTGCCAGGAGGTGATGGGCCCAGTGGCCATGATTTTAGTTTTTTTTAAGGTTCAATTTTATCCCCTATGCCAGGCACGTCCAACTCTCTAGCGACTGCGATCTACTCCAAGTATAATAAAACTGGCAGTGATCTACCCATGGCCATTGCCCATAGTTGTGGAGCTTTTTTTAGGAGGGAGCAATCAAAGTTTTTGAGGGTTTTTTGGGAGGGGATTAAAGTTTTGAGCTTTTTAGGGGGGAATCAAAGTTGAAAGTTGTTGAGGTTTTTTTTGCAATGTAACAACCTTTATTAATAGTCTTACAATACATTACATATATATATATAGTACATCTCGTGGAGTAAATTGAGATTTCAATCATGCACACACACACAGAAAACATATACTTGTCTTTTCTTTTCTTACACAGTTATAAACCATAAGCTTCAGCTATTTTTATGCTACTTTTTATGCGGTTATTAACAAAGATTATTAACAAAATATATCATAAAAACTTTGGACTTCTTGTCAATTCCCGTTGTGTGCTTTTATTCTGATAGTGAATGTACCTACCATTATTAATCTATTCTCTATATATTCCCCAATACATTCTTACAACATATTGTACCGTTAATCTTATTTCTCCTATATTTCTTTATCCAAGGTCATTCCCATGCTGCCCTAGACGAAAAATCATTGGTATGTTTTTTGTACATATCTCTTGTATACAAATACAGTGGTACCTCGGGTTTAGAACTTAATTCGTTCTGGAGGTCCGTTCTTAACCTGAAACTGTTCATAAGCTGAGGTACCACTTTAGCTAATGGGGCCTCCCGCTGCCGCCATGCGATTTCTGTTCTCAGCCTGAAGCAAAGTTCTTATTTTTATTAAATTTTTATTAGAAAAAAGTTACATGTTACAAATCAAAAATCAGATACATATATACATACAGTTAAAAGGACAAAAGAAACAAAAAGAAGAAAAAAGAAGAAAGAAAAAGGAAAAGAAAGAAAAAGGAAAAGAGCAAGAAAAAGCAGACTTCCGTTCAACTTAGTATGGAGTTACATAACCATCTTATAATCTTTGCAGTAGAGTTTACAATTGTATTATACATCGAGGGTGTTAACTATCTTCTGCTGTTATATTATTAATGCCAGTATTATTCTTAACGTAAATTAAAAAATTCTTCCATTCATCTTTATGTTTCATGGTGTTATTTTGCCTTATTTTCTGAGTTAATCTCGCTAATTCTATATATTGATATAATTTCACTTGCCATTCTTCAATCGTGGGAATATCAGGAGATTTCCATTTTTGTGCAAAGTTCTTAACCCGGGGTACTATTTCTGGGTTAGCAGAGTCTGTAACCTGAAGCGTATGTAACCCGAGGTACCACTGCACAAGAAATACAACTTGTTGAGGTTTTTTTTACGAGGAGAAATCATAGTTGTTTTGCTTCTAAAACATTATTGGGGGGGGGGAATTGCTTCACTCTGATTGCCCAACACTCCACTGGCCTCCCTCCTTCCATCAATCAGCGGCCTACGCACGGAATACAACCTCTCAAAGCTGCGCCAATGGGAGGGGGAGGGGCGCGTAGCCGTCACTATAGTTCGATTGGGCGAGCGCTTCTTTAAATCCCGTGGCGAGGGGAAATAGCAACGGGGCCAAGGCGCATAGCAATCAATCAGGATTACGCGATCAACGAGGATTGACCAGGAACGCCCAGCGACTGAACGGTAGATCGCGATCGACTGGTTGGACATGCCTGCTCTATGCTATTTAGCATCTACATGAAACCGCTGAGTGGAGTTATTCGAAATTTTGGAGTACATTTTCAGCTCTGTGCTGGTGACACACAGTTGAAGACTGTTGAAGAAGCAGGTGGATGTGCTGGACCGTTGTCTTGTCTCAGTAATGGGCTGGATGAGAGCCCACAAAGTGAAGCTCAATCCAGATAAGACACAGGCACAGTGAGTGGGCGATTCCCTAGACCAGGTGGATGGGAGGTTGCCTGCAGCTCCCTCACATGCTGGAGCCAAGTTCCCTATGGGAGCCTGTTGTGGGGGTGGCAGGTCGCGCCCCCTCCAGAAAATGTGCCTGGGGCAACAGCACCCCCAGCACCACCACACATACACTATGCCGCTGCTAGGGGCTAACCCTACCCCACCCTGATTTCATTCAAATCCAGAATTGTGTAGTGATAATAGGCTAAGATATAGAGTAAAGATAAATGAAAGCGCGTAAGGATTTGCTGAAATGATTTTGTAAATGGGAATACAAAAAGGGGAGGTGTGAGGAGGTCAAGGAAATACGTAAATGAGCCTAAAGATATTGAAAAATGGATTTATTTTTTTAATTTTTTCTTTCTAGTTATTTGTTTTTTGCATTTTGTATCTTTTTTCTTCTTTTTTTCTATGTGTGTTTTTTAGTTTGTTAATCTTTGTTTTAATTTTCTCTATTCTGTAAACCTATGTTTTTTGTAAAACCTTAATAAATATTTCTTTAAAAAATAATAATCCAGAATTGTGGTGAGGCACCACAGATCCTCCAGGGGGAGCTGTGCGATGACAACCTTGCATTTTTATTTATATAGGAAGATACATTTTCCTTGTTTAGAAATATATAAGCCCAGGAAAACCAGTTCGACTTCTGCAAGGCAGATTCCAAAAGAGATCCTGTCCAACACGAAGAGATCCCAGGCACGGTCCCACTCTCTCACTTCCTATCTCTTACTTATCTGCTCTCTTCACTCAAACTTGCAAGAGAAATTTCTGTGTCAAGAAACCAGTTCTCAAAAATTAGCTCATCCTATGAGGGGGGGGAGGCATCCGGTGACCATCAAGGACTATTAACAAGCAATTTCCCTAGCAAAAGCAATGTCTGAACATGGCTCCGTAATGTATTGCTGCAAATGCTAGCCTTTGTCAGGCAAAATAATGTTAATCGCCAGTTGATGGCTTCTTAATTGAGCTAGGGACTAGAAAATAGTTCAGAATTTCTCCAGAATGTTCTTAATGGGGAAATCTGTCAGAGGCCAGAGAAACAGAATCATTCCCTGCCCCCTCTCTAGCTGAGGTGGATCCCTGGGGCAGAAGGGGGGGCACTGAGAGGGAGAAGCTGCAAGCAGCAAGAATACTTATTGCAAAATATTGGAAGACACAAGATTTACCCACTCTGGAAGAATGGCAGATGAGGGTGATGGATTACATGGAATTGGCAGAAATGACTGGCAGGATCCGAGACCAGGGAGAAGAGTCAGTGGAAGAAGACTGGAAGAAATTTAAAGACTATCTACAGAGATATTGTAAAATTAATGAATGTTAGAATGATGTTGGATTGAAATTAAGTGGTTTCTAGCTGTAATAGTATAAAAGAATATGAAAAAATGGTTTTTTATAAGTAAAAATTCAAGGTAATAATAATTTAAGATTAAAGATCAGGGTAAAATAAAGAGGGAAAGAAACTGCTGAACTAATAAATAGAACTGGAATACAAAAAAGGGAGGTATGATGAGGTTCAGGAAACAAGTAAATGAAAAATAAGTGATGAAAAGATTGACTGTTTTTAACTGTTTTATTTGTATTTTTTCTTTTTTCTTTTTCTATTTTGTAATATTGTAAAAACCCTAATAAAAAATTTATTAAAAAAAAGAGAGAGGGAGGGAGAAGCTGCAGAGAAATTCAGAATGAACAGGGAGGGAAGGGGAGTGGCCAGGGGTGAACGAAGGCATTGCGACATAGCAAACCGCTATGTACAGCGCATATGCGGCGTTGCTACGTATGGCGCATGTATCGTACGTAGCAACATCGCACATGCGCCCTACGTAGCAAAAGTAGGGCGCATGTGTGGCATTGCTACGTATGATGCATGCGGCATACGTAGCAACGCCGCATATGCGCTGTACATAACGGTTTGCCGGTGGCGCCGCTCCAGCACCATATGGACGGTGCCAGGATCCCGCCATTGCTGCTACAGCCGTGAACGGAGGATCCTCTACATGCAGCTGTAGCGGCGACAGAGGGATCCCACCGCCATCCATAGGGTGCTGGCGGCGAACCGCTATGTACAGCGCATGTGCAGTGGTGTTACATACAGCGCATGCGTGCGACGCTGCACATGCGCTGTATATAATGGTTTGCCGCTGGCGCAGGTATCCTCTGCTCGCAGGGGATCCTGCATATGAGGCTGCGGCAGCGCAAGAGTGGCTCGCGCCGCCGCGAACCCCCGTGGGGTGCCTTATTGTCACACACCCCCAGACATGGCACCCAGGGCACACCGCCCCACCCCACCCCCCCCCGTTGCGATGCCACTGGGCGTGGCACAGAGTGAGCTGAGTGCATTCAGGTGTTCTCTGATGTGGGGCAGATTGGCTCCCTGTAGGAACACAAGCATTTTATTTCCACTTATACTCAACTAGTATATTTCTGATTTTCCCCCTTATGATGGCGGCCCATTGCCTGTCCTTCAAATGACTTGGACTCTGGTCTTGAGTTGCTGTGGCTTAATGCCACGCCTATTGAGTTTGAGTGGCACATACCGTATTGGCATGAATATAAGCCTCACTTCCCCCCAAAAAAAAATTCTGACCGTGAAAAGTTAAAGTGTGGCTTAAATTCGTGACCTTACAAAAATTGCCTTTCACGATATCGCTGCTGAAACAGATATACGATAAAATGGAACAGGTGTGAGGGCCTTGGGAATTTTAAGGGAGCGGCTTATATTCTCTCCTTCCTGTTAAAACCCATCCAACACAGTGAGAAGATCCTGAGACTTTGGGAAATTCTCCTTAAAATGATCTGCAACATGTTTAGGAGCAATGAGTCTGTAGGTTGACATTTAATGGAATTACCCCGTGTGTGATGGCCTGGGAATCCGATTCAGAGGATGAACCGGAGGAATCCCAGCCTGCACAGGAGTCCCCGCCTCCAGGGCCGGCTGAACTGGGGCAGGGCCTTGATTCTGAGGCGCCTGCACCTGTGCCGGATCCTCAGGAGCAGGCACCAGGTGAATCCATTCTGGCTCCAGAGGTAGTTGAGGACTCAGTGCCTACAGGTGAGTCTCCCCCTGGGCCCAGTAACCCTTCAGCCTCTCCTGAACTGCAGAGGCTCAGGGCAGAGAGGCGAAGGGAACTGGTTTCTCCCAGGAGGAGTGCTCGCCTTAAGGCCAGGAGAGGCGGGTCTCCTGGGGGCCGGGGCCGCCCCTGGCCTCAGAGAAGATAAAGGCCAGTCAGCCCGGTCCCAGGTTGCGGGAGCAACGTCGTCGCTGAGTACCTGCTCCTGTCCGGACCCAGACCTGACCCTCCAGTGTTCCTGTCCCCGCTCGGCTTCCTGCTTCGGACCTCGCCCCG
The DNA here is from genome assembly GCF_004329235.1 of Podarcis muralis. Lineage (NCBI taxonomy): Eukaryota > Metazoa > Chordata > Lepidosauria > Squamata > Lacertidae > Podarcis > Podarcis muralis. The sequence goes on from NC_041324.1 coordinate 2,827,005, forward strand.
CTCCTTGCAAACTGTTTCCAGGCTAGTGACCCAGGACCGGACTTCGACTATGTCAACGGTAACCTTCCCCCCGGGACCAGCACACCGTGACTTCAAGGTGCGATGCGTCCAGAGCCTTAGAGTTAAGAAAATAGAGGCAAGGAAAGGCCATATTGTGTTCCACTGAGCATCCGTCAAGACTGCGAACAGCGGCAGTGCTGTGGCGTCCAGTCCGCTTCCACTGCACCAATCTGCGTCTCCCAAGTACAGCAGAGTATCTTGAGCAGCCTGTGTGGAAGGAATCTCAGCCATGCAGTAAAACTTGCGTACAACAGCTTCTTCTATTCCACGAAGCTTTATAGTCCAGCAGCAAAACAACAAGATAGCCAGGAGAAAGCGAAGGCATCATGCTTTTCCTGTCGCAGCCAAAACTGAAAGTAAAAGTGTTCACATAACAAAGCACAATACCTGTATGCGAACACACACCCACCCAGTAACAGGAGGTCATTTCCCTTGAGCTGTTAACCCTGTAAGCTCTGGGTATCCTCACATATTGTTCAACCCTGTAACCAACCACATATTCACAACAGAAAATATAATCTGGGGACCACAGCGGAGGACCTGCCAAGCTGTCAACATCTGTGGACATGTCAAGCCAGGGAGCCAAGTCACATGCACCAGTGATGGGTGACACTAATAATAATAATAATAATAATAATAATAATAATAATAGTAATAATAATTTGACCAAACTGCGGGAGGCAGTGGAAGACACTTCCTTCCACTTCTCCAGTTTGCAGAGCAAACGCTTGAAAAAGAACGGGCCCATTCTCACCTCCGGCACGGCGGTGGTACTACGACTTACTTTAAAGCCAAGCTGAGGCACAAGGAAGAAAACCGAGTACAACTGTGGCCTCGGTGTAAGACAGCATCCCCTCCAAGGTGGGGCTAAGGGTAAAGGTAAAGGGACCCCTGACCATTAGGTCCAGTCGTGACTGACTCTGGGGTTGCAGCGCTCATCTCACTTTCATGGCCGAGGGAGCCGGCGTACAGCTTCTGGGTCATGTGGCCAGCATGACTAGGCCACTTCTGGAGAACCAGAGCAGCACACGGAAATGCCATTTACCTTCCCGCCGGAGCGGTACCTATTTATCTACTTGCACTTTGACGTGCTTTCGAACTGCTAGGTGGCAGGAGCTGGGACCGAGCAACGGGAGCTCACCCCATTGCGGGGATTTGAACCGCCGACCTTCTGATCGGCAAGTCCTAGGCTCTGTGGTTTAACCACAGTGCCACCCACGCTAGTCCCCCCCAAAATGTGTCCCATTGGCATCGTGTCTAGTTTAGCCCTAGGATGTGCTTTGCTGAGCTACCTGAAGCAGTGGCTCTAAATTAAGTACTGTGGACTCCCTGTTTTCCCAAAGCCAAGTCATAGATCCCCTACTTTTGACAATCTTGATATCTCCATGGTAGTTTTTGTTATGTGAATGGTGCCATGGACTCCCCTGGGACCATCAATTGGGAAACACTGATTTAGAGGGTTGTACATTACAGTTAAATTAAAAGACGCCTGCAATGACAAACCTAGACAGCATCTTAAAAAGTAGAGACATCACCTTGCCAACAAAGGTCCGTATAGTAAAAGCTATGGTTTTCCCAGTAGTGATGTATGGAAGTGAGAGCTGAACCATAAAGAAGGCTTGATGCTTTTGAATTATGGTGCTGGAGGAGACTCTTGAGAGTCCCAGGGACTGCAAGAAGATCAAACCTCTCCATTCTGAAGGAAATCAGCCCTGAGTGCTCACTGGAAGGACAGATCGTGAAGCTGAGGCTCCAATACTTTGGCCACCTCATGAGAAGAGAAGACTCCTTGGAAAAGACCCTCATGTTGGGAAAGATGGAGGGCACAAGAAGAAGGGGATGACAGAGGATGAGATGGTTGGATGGTGTTCTTGAAGATACCAGCATGAGTTTGATCAAACTGCGGGAGGCAGTGGAGGACAGAAGTGCCTGGTGTGCTCTGGTCCATGGGGTCACGAAGAGATGGACATGACTAAACGACTAAACAACAACAACAACATGCCACTCATCTCCTCTGGGTTTCAGAGTTCCTCCTACTTTCAGAGTTGCTTCTGGGATGAGGCCACCATGGGTCAGGCCAGAGGGTTCTGTTGGGGTGTGTGGTTGTGCCTCCCCTGGTTCTGCATCTTGCTTCCCCGCCCCTTCCTTTTATCTGCTTGATGGTAGAGTTGGAAGGGATGCCAAGGGTCATCTACTCCAACCCCCGGCAATGCCAGGATCCTGCCCACTGCCAGCCCTGGCTGGGCCCCAAACTCCGACCATCTCCTTACCAGCCAGATGCACTGACCCCTTGCAATTCTGCCTGGGTGGGAGAAAGGGGAGAGAGAAACGTTTTGCTCTCTGTCCCTCAGGACATGGATATGAGAGCCACACCATGCGGCCCTCTCAATATCTCAAGGGCCGACACAGAGAGGAGGGAGGAAGCTTGTATTCTCCTGCTCCAGAGACCCTCAGGACCTGAAGTCATGGATTCAAGTTACAAGAAAGGAAATTCCATTACTTGGCGGTTTTTGAGCAGAGATGGGATGGCCATCTGCCATGGATGCTTTAGCTGAGATTCCTGTATTGCAGGGGTTTGGACTAGATGACCCTCGGGGTCCCTCCTAACACTACAATTCTATGATCCTATGATTTAAAGTGCATCCAATGAGCATTTGAAGCACATGACGTCCCCCAAATGATCCTGGTCATTGTAGCTTTCCTCTCACAGACCTACAATTCTCAGGACCCCCGACGAACTACGATTCCCAAAATTGTTTGGGGAAAGACACCTGCTTTTTAGAACAGACAGGAGAACCGGCAGCTCACTTCCCCCAATTTCCTAGGAAGCAGCGGAGGGAAGATTATGTGCCTCTAATAGGATGACTTCTGGCAGGGCAAGAAGCCCAGAATAAAATTTAAGATTTTAACAGATGCAAAGGAAAGGGGGGAATTTGCCCTGCCAGACTTCAAACTTTACTATGAAGCGGCAGCATTTTGCTGGCTGAGGGATTGGCTACTTCTTGAGAACACAGATGTCCTGGACTTAGAAGGTTTTAATAATACGTTTGGGTGGCATGCATACTTATGGTATGACAAGGTTAAAGCTCACAAAGGTTTCAAAAACCATGTTGTCAGAAAAGCACTATTTAATGTCTGGCTTAGATATAAAGATTTGTTGGAAAACAAAACCCCAAGGTGGCTGTCACCAATGGAAGCCAAAGCAGTCAAAAAGTTAAATATGGAGTCTAAATGGCCAAAATACTGGGAAATTTTGGAGAAGGAAGGGGACAAACCGAAACTGCAGAGTTTTGAGAAATTAAAAGGGAAAGTGAGAGACTGGCTTCATTATCATCAAATAAACGAGGTTTTTAAGATGGACAGTAAAATTGGCTTCCAGGTGGAAAAATCAAAATTGGAGACTGAGTTGTTAGAACCCAGTACGAGAAATTTGTCAAAAATGTATAACTTGCTGTTGAAATGGAACACACAGGATGAAACAGTTAAATCAAGCATGATTAAATGGGCTCAGGACATTGGTTATAATATTATGTTTGCTGACTGGGAGAAGTTGTGGACCACCGGGATGAAATTTACGGCATGCAATGCCTTAAGAGAAAATATTATGAAAATGATATATAGGTGGTACATGACCCCAGTCAAGCTGGCTAAGATCTACCATTTGCCGGACAATAAATGTTGGAAATGTAAGGAAAATGAAGGCACATTCTTTCACCTCTGGTGGACCCGCCCGAAGATTAAGGCATTCTGGGAAATGATCTATAATGAACTGAAAAAGGTATTTAAATATACCTTCCCTAAGAAACCAGAGGCCTTTCTCTTGGGTATAGTCGGCCAAGGGGTGTTAAAGAAGGATATAACTTTTTTTATGTATGCTACAACAGCAGCAAGAATACTTATCGCCAAGTACTGGAAGACACAGGACTTACCCACCGTGGAAGAATGGCAGATGAAAATGATTGACTACATGGGTCTAGCAGAGATGACGAGCAGAATCCGAAACCAGGGAAGAGAAGCAGCAGAAGAAGAATGGAAAAAAATTTAAGGACTATTTAAAGAAATATTGCAAAATTAATGAAGGATAAAATGATGTTGGATTAGCGAGTAAATGGTTGCTAGCGGTAATGGTTAAGATAAAGAGAATATATAAGATTAAATTAAATTAAAATAGGAGAAGATTTGCTGATTATTTGGTTGGAAATTGGAATACAGAAAAGGGAAGCATGAGGAAGTCGGGGAAGTAAGGTATAAGAAAATGAGATATGAAATTATACATGTTATATTTCTTTTGTTTGTTGTGATTGTATTGTTGTGTTTTGCCTTTGTTGTTATAAAAACTCTTAATAAAAATATTTTTAAAAAAATAGGATGACTTGACAGAGCTGGATGTATAAAACATTGCTCGAAAAGTCGGGTTTCTCCCCCCTCTCTGCCCAGTGGGCAGTGGGGTCAACAGTCCAAGGGGTTCCAGACTCTCCCCTTTGGAGAACTGAGACATGGCGGAGACTGTCATGGCTTTAAGAAAGAGGAGAGTCATTTCCAGAGGGACTTGTCCTTCACAGCAGGGCAGCCAGCCTTCCCAAGTTGGATTCCAGATTCCCCTCCTCTTCCTCCTCCTCCCCTAACAACTTGCTCATAGCCTCTCTTTTCCTGCCACCTAAGCACCCACTAGGGACACGGGTGGTGCTGTGGGTTAAACCACAGAGCCTAGGACTTGCCGATCAGAAGGTCGACGGTTCGAATCCTTGTGACGGGGTGAGCTCCCGTTGCTGGTAAACAGCGTTTCCATGCGCTGCTCTGGTTCACCAGAAGTGGCTTAGTCATGCTGGCCACATGACCCGGAAGCTGTATGCCGGCTCCGTCAGCCAATAAAGCGAGATGAGCACTGCAACCGCAGAGTCGGTCACGACTGGACCTAATGGTCAGAGGTCCCTTTACCTTTAAGCACCCACTTACCCCGGCCCCCTTCCAGATCCCCCGTCTCTGTTCACACCGCAGGACAAAGGAGAAGGACTTCTCTTGCATTTCCAGTTATTCCCTCAGGGGCCTTGTATTGCGTGTTCAGACCCAGAAACCTCCCCCCTAAATAAATTCACACTTGACTCAAGTTTTGGTTTGGTTTCTGGCAGAATTTAGGCCACAACTTTATTGATTACAGAAAGTGACTGGTCCCAGGGTTTAGTGGGTATCCCCCCTAAATCTATATTTTAAAAAAAGGTGTAATAGGATAATTGAGGTGAAGCCATTAGAATTCCCAAGGGAACGTCAAGCAGGGAGGGAGGGGGGAAGAGAGAGAGTGGAATTCTGGGGGGAGAGAAGATTGGAGGAGACTTGAAAAGGGAGTTTGAATGTTGAGAGGAGGCAGTTGAGAGTCAGTTGAGAGCGGTGGGTTCTCGAAGGGGGCACTTGGTGGGGGACCTGAAGCTGGGCAGGTCAGCTATTCAGCTTAGGATCAATAGTCCAGTTGCCATTGCCATTGCATGTGGCTGTTCCCTGACAAGAGAAGAGAGGCTCTGCCAGTTCCCCAGGAACAGAATAACCTCAATTTAGGAGAGCCACGGAGCTAAGGCTTGGCTTGTACTGCTAAGGCCCAGGTGCCTCACACCACCCTCTCCAGTTACCTGGAAAGCTGCTTTATGGACCTGGACTACACCTGATTATCGTCCTCCCAAGCAACTTAAAAATGTAATGCTGGTGGTCAGTGAAACAGGTTTAAAGACTTCTCAAGGCAAATCTAAAAGAAATGTAGTAGAAACAATTGGGAAAAGCTGGCTTGTGAGCGCTCAAATTGGAGAACAGCCTTTACCGAAGGTGTCATGGACTTTGAAGACGCTCGAACTCAGGAAGAAAGAGAGAAACGAGTTAAGAGGAAGGCATGTTCAGCAAATCCTCACCATGAATGACTCACGCCAGGAAACCGCCAGGAAACTGCAAGGACATGTGGACCCAGAATTGGCCTCTACAGTCCATTATGGACTCACTGTTAAGATTGTGTTCAGGGAAGACAATCTTACTTGGCTACGTGTGATGCCCCTGCCCTGACATTGCTCCCCAAGAAAGCTTGGCCCACCCACTTCCAGACAAGACCATCTCCTTTCTGCTCTCATGCAGGAAGGTTCTTCTCCCATTCTCTGTTGACACTCAACTTGGAGGGTGTTCTCCCAGCCCTTCCTCTTTCCTGTTCTTTTTATGGGAGGCTTTGGCAGCAGCCACAGCGGTGCAGACAGGAGATCCTGGAAGAAAGAAGGGATCTTTGAAGCAGGAAAGAACTGGACACTAAGGGCTGCTTTGAGGGAAGAATCACTGGACGTGTGAATGGGCTGCCACAGGCCATGAGAGGCACCAAAAGAGCATCTCTGACTGCACGGCTTAAAAAGAGGACGAGGCGACTGAATGGAGGAGAGGGTGGTCAAAGGGTACTACTCCTGATAAAAATGCTTCAGGATAGCCGTTGCAGGGGCATTTCCTCCTACCTGATCTTATAAGGGCTCCCCATTTGTCCTCCTCTGTACGGGCGTCTGGGCTCCGTCCCAGCTGGCCTAGCACAGAAGCAGCAGCCAAAATCTCCTCCCTCTGTGAAATAACTCTAGATGCGGTTTTAATGGGAGGAAACTTTGGCTGCTGCTTCTGCGCCAAACAGGGCCGGGAAGGAGCCATGCCCGTACGGAGAAGGGCCACTTCTTCTTTTGTCTGAAGGAAGGAATGACCGGGGGGGGGATTCTGGGATTGATCTCCACAGAAGCATTCCCCACCAGAGCCAGATTACCCAATGGTGGTAGGCTATATGTGGGAAATGGATTCCCCATGGAATTAACATACCACGATTTCCAGTGATATTTCTTTCTGCTGCGGCCTTCCTATCTGAGAACCTGTGATACAGAAAGGAAAATAAAAACAGAGGAAGTAACCAACCAGTAATTCACAACAGAAAATATCATCTGGGGACCACAGCTGAGGACCTGCCAAGCTATCAACATCTGTGGACAAGGCAAGCCAGGGAGCCAAACCGGGCCGGGAAGGAGCCATGCCCGTACGGAGAAGGGGCAGTGACGAAGCGTTGTGAGGGTTGACAGCCATTAACCGCCGGGATGTTGTGTGGTTCTTCATCCTGGGAGCCGGAGCTGGAGCCTCATCCCTGGAGGCGTGGCCCGGTTTTATTTGTGGGGGGCCTTCAGCAGCAGCCACAGTGGTGCACAAGCGAGATCCTGCAAGAAGGAAGGAATCTTTGAGGCAGGGAAGAACGGAATGCCACGCGCTGCTTCGAGGGAAGACTCCCTGGACATGTGAATGGTCTGTCACAGACCGAACTCCAGGGACGGTGCTTCAAAAAGCCGTTGCAGGAAGTCCCAGGTGTGCAGAGGGCTCTTGGGCTCGAATCCTGTTTGTGGCCAGCGACATACAGAAGGGGGGTAGGGGGGTGGTCTGCCCAAGGTGCCATCCTGAACGGGGGTGACATTTCGGCACCCCTTCCCCGACCGCAACCCCCAAACCGGCAAATTGCGAGCTGCAAAGCATAGACCAGATAAAGCAATAAAATCATGGCTAGCCAGGGCACCACTCAAGAGAATCACACTTAGGCAGGGTTCTATGTGGAAAGACAGTCCTTTAGGTTGCTCGTGGCTGAAGGACATGCCCTTTGCACAGGCTCAGAGGGCCCCTGGTGAGTTTTGGGTTTCCAAGCATAAAGACCCCCCACAAAAAGGTGGAGGAGACCTGGGCAGAGTGTCTTGCCCTCTGCACCCCAAGGCAGCTTGGATGCAGGAAAAGTCACGTGCCACGCCCCCCTCTATCCAGGTGCCAAAGCCCCTACCTCCGCCACTGTTTGTGACTTTCCCACTGGGTGGCCCCTGGGAGAAGAGGAGGATGGACCAGGGAGGCCCTTGGCCTGATCCTGCAGGCCCTCCTTGTGTGTTTCCTAAGGCCTCCCTCCTTCCCCCTGTACCATTACCTCAGGGACGAGAGGCCGTCGTCTGGGCTCCAGTCCCTCCCGAAATGCGGCGGTTCCACGGCTGAACTTCTCCCTCGCTGCAAAACAAACGGAGACATCAGCAGGTGCCTGGCTCCCAGGCATGCTATCCCCAGTCTGGGGCGGGGGGGCGGGGACTTGGGAAGGGGGCATTTCCTCCTACCTGATCTTATTAGCTTCCCCAACCTGTCCTACTCCGTACGGGCGTCTTGGCTTCGTCCCAATCGGCCTAGCACAGAAGCAACAGCCAAAGTCTCCTCCCTCGCAGAAATCACTCGAGAAGCTGTTTTAATGGGAGGAAACTTTGGCGGCTGCTTCTGCGCCAAACTGGGCCAGGATGGAGCCATGCCCGTATGGAGAAGGGGCAGTGGGGACGCGCCACGAGGGACGTCAGCTGGGAACCGCCGGGATGTTGTTCGGTTCTTCATCCTGAGAGCTGGAGCTGGAGCCTCATCCCTGGAGGCGTGGCCCTGTGGAGGAAGAGGGACATCACATGAGTATGGAAGCCACAGGTGGGGAGAGTGTTTCTAGGACTCCCAAAACATGTTTCACAAGGATCCCTTCATTCCCTCTGCCCTCGTACCTGATGTTCGCCACATCTCTCCAGGGATTTGGCCAGAACAAAATACGTGTTGGGGAAAGGCTCCCACACTGTAAAGAAAAAAGAAACATGAGCAGGCGCCTGGCTCCCTGCCACGCTAGCCCCAGTCTGGGGCATAAGGGTGGGGGACAAGGGAAGGAAGCATTCCTATAATATGGGGCACTCGGTTGGCATCTCCACTTACCTGAGCTGGGAGCCTTTCCCCCTTTGTTCTGGCCGGCCTCTCGCCTAAGGAAGAAACAAGCTCAGTTAGTCTGATTGGCTGGAGGAGTTCCAGATAAATATATAGGTATATCTATTTCATTCTAAGGTTCATTATGGTAACTGAGACCACCAGTTGAGCTTGGCTAGAACCTCAGGAAAGACATTTGCATGGGATGCAGAAATTAGAGAATAAGATGGGCTAAGAAGGCAAGGAGAGCCACTTCTTCCCCTGGTCCAGTTCCACACACCATGTCTGCTTCTGACTGAAGGAAGGAATGACCGGGGGGGGGGGGATTCTGGGATTGATTTCTACAGAAGCATTCCCCACTGGAGCCAGATTATTCAATGGACAGAGCAGGCGCCTGGCTCCCAGGCATGCTAGTCCCGTCTGGGGCAGGAGGGTGGGGGACCTGGGAAGGGGCATTTCTTCCTACTTGATCTTATCAGGGCTCCCCACTTCTCCACCATACAGGCGTCCGACCAGCCTAGCACAGAAGCAGCAGCCAAAGTCTCCTGCCTCTCAGAAATCACCTGAGAAGCTGTTTTAATGGGAGGAAACTTTGGCTGCTGCTTCTGCGACAAACAGGGCCAGGAAGGAGCCATGCCCACACGGAGAAGGGGCAGTGGGGAAGCGTCGCGAGGGACGTCAGCCGGGAACCCCTGGGATGTTCTCTTGCCCTTCATCCCGGGAGCTGGAGCTGGAGCCTCATCCCTGGAGCCTGGCCCTGTGGAGGAAGCAGGACACAGTGTGTGAGCCAAAGCCTGCTGGAGACCTTTCCCTTGAAACCATAGGCTGTGTACCCACCATACCTTTGGGGCTCATCCCCACTTCCCCTTGGGTCATGTGCCCAGCAATCTCAGGTGTGTTAACAGATTTGCTCTTTGCTAGACGGGCCAGCCTGGTTTGCAAACGTCAGCCCAGGAATTCCTTGTCTGGCACAGTTGTGCAGCCTGTACTTTCATTGATATCCCAATTTATCAAAATTCTATCTTTTGTGTATTTCTGGGGTTTGGGAGGGGGGTCTCCGGCAACTGTATAACACTATTTTGCCTGCACAGTTTTTAATGCCACTATTGATGTGAACCGATGCATGATTATAAAGTAAATAAAGCTTATTTTTAAAGTTCCCATGTTGTTGATGCCTGATTCTTTCTTAAGTGGGGCAAAGGGAGGGAAGGCTGGACTTGCTCAAAAGAAGGTTTTGCAGTCTTATTCCTATCCTTTTAAGTTTGCTGTCAATGATGGAATTTTAATGTTTTTAAAGAACCAGGTGGCAACCCTTCTTCAGGTATACAGGACCCACACTGTGAATGGTGCTCACAAACGTACTGGGAGCCACCATAGATCCTTTAGGACTGGCGTTCTCTGGTCCTGCCAGCTGCTCCCAGACCCCAAACTAGCTGTCGCTACATCTGCTAGCTCCTCTCAGAGATGCCTGAGCCAATCTGATCTGAGGGGAATCCCTTCCTGTCCTCTAATATATGGGATAGGCCGTTGGGTCTTCTGTTAGAGCTTGAGCAGGACCAAACCCCATCTCCCAGGCGTCCCCCTTGAAGGCAAGGCACAATCCTGGGACCCTCAACACCCAACGGTTCTCCATTCCCAAGGCACGGGGTCCCTCCCCAACTCAAGAATGGGGCATCTGAGCTCCTCCTTCCTTCCTGGTTCCTCCTCATGACTGAGTTCCTAGGACTCCACGGATCTCTGCTAATGGGAGCTGTTCCCAGAGCCCCTCACAAACTACAGTTCCCAGGATCGGGGGGGGGGGAAGACATCTGCTTTTTAGAACAGGCACTTCAGGTTACAGAATCCACTAACCCAGAAATAGTACCTCGGGTTAAGAATTTTGCTTCAGGATGAGAACAGAAATTGCGCGGTGGCTGTGCGGTAGCAGTGGGACGCCCCATTAGCTAAAGTGGTACCTCAGGTTAAGAACAGTTTCAGGTTAAGAACAGACCTCCAGAACGAATTAAGTCCTTAACCCAAGGTACCACTGTACTACTACTAATACTACTACTAGATATTTGTACCCCGCCCATCTTCCTGGGTTGCCCCCGCCACTCTGAGGTAGATGGAGCAATCCAGGGTCTAAATCCCCTTACTGTGTTTCTGTTTAGGAGGGGCTGCAGCTCAGTGGCAGAGCATCTTCTGGGCACCCAGAAGGGCCTTGACTCAACTCCCTGCTTGGCTTCAGGTGTGGGGATAAGAAGGGCCAGCTTGCAGGTTCGATCCCCATCTGGCACAGCTGCATCTTCATGCATGGCAAGGGGTTGGACAAGATGACCCTCAAGGTCCCTTCCTGCTCTGTGATTCTTTGAGTTAAAGGATGCAAGAAGCATTGGCACTCCCGCTGTGCTAACCCAACACAGGCGCACAGAGAGACAGATTGAAGTTCGGCCACGGAGTATTCAGTCACCAGAGGTGAATATGCAGGAAAGTGCCTGGCCCTTTGCCTGGCAGAAGACCTCACCCACTGGGCTGCATAGACAGCTGCCTCAGGAGCCAGATCCCTGGTCCCGGGAGCTCCAGACTGCCTTCCTCTGGCCTGGCTGGCAGCAGCTCACCAGGGGTTCAGTTCAGAGTTTCCCAAGCCTCACCTGGAGATGCTGAGGACTGACCCTGTGGCCTTCCACAGGCGCTGAGCTATGGCCTAAAAAGGTCCCTGGGTGGGTCCATCCTTGGTCTATCTAGGCCAGGCTGGGAGCAACTGCTACCTGCCACCCTTTGGAGAACCATAGCCAGGCAGTTGACAGCTGGGATGAGGCACCCAAGGCCCACCATCTGATTCCATGCATCCCAGAGATGGCACAGAGAGAGGCAGAGACTGTCTCTTGTGGGGAGGGGACTCTGCAATCTTGCAGTGCAGGAAACACGGCTCACTTTGCCTTGACCCACGATCAGCTGCAGCTACAAATATACCATATTTTCTCCTGGGGATTAGAAATTTGTCTTTTTAATTTTTATTTAAGAAATGCAATATTAGACCAAGGCAGACTGTTTCAAAATCCTAATGTGCCTGCTAGGTGGTGGTGCTTCAAAAACATCCCAAAGTGCTTTACCCGAAGCTCCAAATTTACCATATTTTCCCATTGGGACTAGAAATTTTTCTTTTCAAACCTTTCCTTCTTCTTACCTGTTCTTTTCTCAAGGGAGGCTTGGGCAGCAGCAGTTTTCTCAATATTCTTTTACATCAGATTCCTCCACTGGAAACAAAAACAAAAACCACCTTGCGGTTTTATCCTACTGCATTTGTAGTATTGCCATAATGTCAAGGGTGTGAATGGACTTAGGGGGAAGCCTCTTAACAACTACACACACACACACACACACACACACACACACACCCCTCTCTGATTTGACAAGCTCTATTGTGAAGGCGGCGGTTCCTACGTTTCGGGGGAACTGCAGCCATTGGGGAGAGGCATGCCTTAGGCTGCCACCTCATAGGGAACATAACAACTATGGTCCTCCTTTAAAAAGTGGCTCCTTGGTGGAGCATCTCCTTTGGAGACAGAAGGGCCCAGATTCCATCCGGATAAGGCTGGGAGATGCTGGGCCTGAAATCCTGCAGAGCCCTGCCGGCGTAGACCATACACCGAACAAGGCGTGGACCCACGGTCAGTATAATAAGGCAGTTTCCCCTACCAGCCTGCTGGCAAAATGCCACTTTGTCTGCATCTCTTGCCGCTGGTGTGGGTGAACGAGGCACCTCCCGGTGGGCTGGATTTGGTTCTGGCGCCTCCAACCACCGACCCAGAAGATAAAAAGCTTTTTTACCCCCTTACAAGGAAGTATAGGAGGCCTGGAGGGGCCAATAGTGCACATTTGATTGACCAGTCATCTTGCTCCTCTTTTTCTTGTTGGCCAAGACCCAACTGTGACCTTGCTAATGGCACTGCGCCGTCTTTTAAGAATTTTGCT